>JADBJO010011489.1:0-12500 GCA_016801955.1 Conus betulinus | reverse complement strand
GTTGTTTACTGCCGAAACAACTGCTGTACGGAGGACTGAGTCAGGGCAAGCGCAAAGTTGAGGGGGGGTGGGGGGGGGGGGGGGGGCAAAAGAAACGTTTCAAGGACTGCCTCAAAGTGTCCTTCAAAGGCCTGGCGAAGCAGCATCACAATGGGTGCATGTACATCAGAGAAGAGACGCACAGCAGAAGCTGAGAGAAAGCGAGCCGAGCGCAAGGCCAGAGCTACTCCACCTCCATGTGTCCCACATGTGGGCATTCCTTCGTCCTTCCGGCCAGATCGGCCTCACCAGCCACCTGCGGACCCACACTCAGCGATCTTCCATCTGAGATTGAAGCCATGGTCATCTTCGAAATCGAATCGAAGGACGAACAATTGGTGATGGTATTTCTTTTCTAAGTTTGAGCTAGTATATTATGTGTGTGTTCAGGTACGGAATCTCGGTTTTTAGTAGTCTCATTCGAAGGACTTTTTAGGAAGTAGAGTCAGATCCAACGTTATCTCCCCTTGTCCTGAAACGGCTCAGCGGAGATTCGAACTCGGAGTCCCATGATCATCAGAACCATGAGTACGAAGTTGGTAGAACTGAGCTATTCTGGTCCCCAGCTATGGAAAGTGGCGATGTGATTAATGTAATCAGCTTTTTGTCGGTGTTTGACATGTAGTACTGTTTGTCTACCTGCTAATTAGAACATTATTTTGTTTGTCTTGGTACCTTTGTGATCATTCAAACTTAAATCCAGTGGATTTAAATTTTTTATAATTTCTAGGGAAACACACACACACACACACACACACACACACACACCACATGCTATTCACGTCCTGTTGCTTAACCTTCATGACACATTAGGAATAGTCTGGTAGGAGTTAATGTACATGCATGTACAGGCATACGGAGTGGGGAAAAGAGAATATCACACACACACACACACACACACACACACACACACACACACACACACACACACAATCTCTCTCTCTCTCTCTCTCTTAAAAAACGGGATTTTCCACCACATTTCCCTCCACCTCAACAAAAAAGGTAATGAGGTGGCCTCGTGGATAGCACACTCGCCGAGGTTTGCGAGGGTCCACGGTTCAAAGACCTTGTTCACTTGTTTATCTTTCCTGCCTCTTTCCACCACATCTTGATAATAACCTTCAAGAGGTAGGGACAGCCGAGGACCCGTGTGCATCTAGCGCTTGCGCATGACAAGGAACCTACGGCAACAAGACAAGGGAGTTAATTCTCGCAGCACTGAGAAGAAAATGTTATTTTCTCAGTGGGTAGACGTCACACAAGGCGGAAGGCGAGGGTCCACACGCTCTCTATGACGCAAGAAAGAGCAGCTAAGTCATAGTTTACACTGGAAAAACTGTGCCGCCAAAAGAACCTTCCGTTTGTCTTGCCCGAGGAAGAGCACAAGAGGTCGAATTACGTAGTAGAATTGCTTTGTAATTTGGTGGTGTATTTGGCGGCGCGCAGCAATTCTCTCTCTCTCTCTCTCTCTCTCTCTCTCTCTCTCTCTCTCTCTCTCGTAAAAAACCAATCTTGTTTCAATTTCCGTCCCGCGCAGTTACCTTACTTTGAAACTCCTCTAGGGCATACAACAGCCTGGTTAAAATGAGCCACGTCCGGGGAGGTAGTATTTCCGGAAGCATCTCGTTATGCCCTTTACCGTTTAGCACTCCTCATTGTCTTACTACTCTGTTCTCCTGCCCCCTACTTTTCGTAAAGAACAAATGAGTGGATAGGGCAAACCCGTAAAAAGGTGACTTCCATGGATTCGGCCGCGTCCGTTGGATGAGACAGATAACGCTGCGTATAGCCCAGCCGACCACAAAGGGCCATATCTGGGTTGTCACCGTGTACAAAATGAACTCTCAAATCAGATTATTTGCACACACACACACACACACACACCACACACACACATAGACACAGACAAGACACGGACACAGACACATCTTCTAAAACATAATCTGGAATTTCACTGAAACCTTTCTCTTCTGTGAAATCTTAGATCAGATGAGAAATGTGTTGATTTTTTCAAAAAAAAGAAAAAGAAAAAAAGAAAAAGAAAAAAAAAGAGAGAAAAAAATCACATCAGGTGGGACATCTCTGAACAGGGTTTTCATGAAGTCTGCTGTAAAGTGTTTATGTCTCACATCGTACAAGTCCCAACAATCTAAAAGAATATGTTTCACTGTGAGTGGAACATGACATGGAATGCACCACGGAGCTTCTTCACCTTTTAAAAGATAAGAATGGGTGTAAAGGGAGTGGCCTGTGTACAAACGGCACAAGAATTTCTTCCTTACGGCCGCCCTGGAACATGGTTGTAAACTCTTTCAGGTTCGGACGGATTTGGAACAGTTTGTTTTCTGTCTGCGAGTTCCATTCCGCTTGCCAGAATTTTTTTTTTTTACATAAGCCTGAGCTTTGGATTTCAGATCGGTGCTACGGATAGAGAATCTGCTCAACTCTTTCTGCGTGGCACTCTTAGAAGTTGATCAATCACCTAATTGCCTCAAATGCCCACATGTCTGGGAACCTAAGCAAAACTATGTTTGTTTCCTTAAATTTCAGAACGGTGTGTTGTTGTTGTTATTATTGTCGTACCCTGGCTAAAAGACTCCAGGATCATCCGAACAGCCGAAACACTTGAACACTATGATACAAATGCATCAGCTGGGGATGAGAACATTACGTGTGTGACCGTTTTTTAATTACCCCCCCACATGGGCAGCCACACTCCGACTTCGGGGATTTTGGAGACTGATGATGTTATGCTGGGAGCTTGTCACGACTGAAGACAATCCCCTCATAACTATGCAGAGCATAACACCATTTTGATGAAGCCTTGGTGTTCTAGCCTATGTCATTAGTCTGACACAGCCTTAAGCCAGGGCGACCAGAGAGGCGTACAGTCCAGTCAATGTCAGCAGTTTGAGGTGCTTCAGGACACAGCCAGCAATGGCCTCCAAAGCAGAAAAGGAGTCCAACAAAAAGAGGAAATCTTCATGTTCCCGTTAGTCTGTCAGTGTAATGACGCGAAAAGTGCTGAATGGATCTTTCAGAAAACTGGGCGAAAACATTCAATGTGGTCCGAAGACGAACTTAATAAATAAAGGCATGGATCTGTGGAGCGAATTCAGAGAGGAGGGCAGAGGATCCGTTATACAAAAGTATCACAAACATTTTACACTAAACAGCAGCACTGTGAAGCTGCCGTTTTATGAATAATTTATTGATTATTATCTACGAAGCAATATGTTTTCATGAAACATCGAACTTTTCTGTTGATACAAACGTCGATATTTCGTATTTTCTTTTCTTTCCCTTGAAAAGGTACAAGGGAAGTAACTCTGAGTCAGTACCCACACATTTTCTAACTCAAGGACTGACTTGATCGCAGACTTTTAAAGAATGTAGCCTACCTATGGTCCTTTTTGTTCCCTTTCTCCCATGGTTGTTATGATAAATTCGAGTTTGCTGTTATTATTGTTCTTTTGAATTCTGCTGCGAATCCGGATTAAAGGCGGATCCAGGATCGGATCGAGCTAGACGGAGGTCTGCACTTTCCCAAACGCCCAACTAGTTTCTGTGTGTGCTGTGTTGTTTCTCTCTCATTCACACACACGTCCCAATACGATAAGCACTGCTGTAATCTCTCACTGCGTTGGGGGAAAAGAATGTAAAACAATCCGAAATAATAAAAGACTTCCTGTGCTCTAGTGATAGAGTGTGCTGTGTGAGACTGTCTGTCTGTCTGTCTGTCTCTCACCATTTCTGTCTGTCGTCTATCTTTGTCTGTCTGTCTCTCCCCCTCTCTCTCTCTCTTATTCTTCTACACACAGAGAGGCACTACTGTTGTTTCAGTAGGCTCAGATGCTCTTCAAAGAAGGACGGTTCTTGTTTTTTTTGCGAACTGTTGAATTACATGATATAATGATGTTCATGTTGTATTGTTGTGAAAAGTCAGAAGAGGAGACAAAGAGAGAGAGAGAGAGAGAGAGAGAGAGAGAGAGAAAGCGAGAGAGAGAGAGAGAGAGAGAGAGAGAGAACGAGAAAGAGAGACAGAGAGAAACAGAGAAAGAGCGAGAGAAAGAGAGAGAGAGAAAAGAGAGAGAGACAGAGAGAGAGAGACAGACCGACAGACAGACAGACAGACAGACAGACAGACAGAGAGACCTAGAGAGAGAGAGAGAGAGATCAAGAGCAAGAGAGAGAAGGTGTTGTTGTTGTGTGAAGTCAGAGGGACAGAGAGAGATGTGGCCGATAGACAGACTTGCAAATTAAACTGATAGACAGAAAGTAAGAGATAGACAGAGAGAGAGAGATAGAGAGAGAGAGAGAGAGAGAGAGAGAGAGAAGAGAGAGAGATGACAGAAGGAGAGGAAGAGAGAGATGCGGGAGAGGAGTGAGGGGAGAGACAAAGTGTGGGCACGAGAGGGGTAGAGAGAGAGACAGACAGACATGCAGAGACAGAGAGAGGGAGAGGTTAGAATTCGGAAATTGGGTTGATTAGATGTTATGAAAGAGCCTTGGTTTCTTTTGAAAGTCAGGAACACGTCATGCTATAAACAACAGTCACACAGGCACACACAGACACAGGCAGACAGACAGACAGACACACACACACACACACACACACACACACACACACACACAACACACACACATACACACCCGCACGCACGCACGCACACCACACACACACACACACACACACACACACACACACACACACACAACACACACACACAACACCCACACACACTAATGCTAGCATTGAGGACCAAAATGAAGACACGATCACGAAACTTATGAGACGCAGCAGAGACTGTGATTTCCGTGAGTTTAACAGCTTTTTAATTACAAGTACGATGAAAATCCCGCATAATCTCAATCTTAGACGATGACGTTTAATCATACTCAGCAAAAACAAAACTGGTTGTCTATTCATGGTTAATGAAAACGTTCACGGATACTAAACTGAGAGAGAGAGAGAGAGAGAGAGAGAGAGAGACAGACAGACAGCAGACAGACAGACAGAGAGAGACAGACAGACAGACAGTCAGCCAAACAGACGGATAGAGATATATAGGTTTGGGAAAAAAAACACTCAGAGACACGGATGTGTATTGAGAGAGAGAGAGAGAAGAGAGAGAGAGAGAGAGAGAGAGAGAGAGAGAGATAGAGAGAGGAGAGAGAGGAGAGAGGACTCGACGGGGAGAAAAAGAAAGTGATCTATTGGCACAGAGAGATAGATACATAAGAAGAAAAAAGAAGAAGAAGAGAGAGTCATATAACACGTGTACGCCTTAAGTGGTACCCGCACTGTTTACATAGAAAAAACGGACATACACACATATTGAACGAGAGACGGATACATAGACAGACATCCAGAAAGACTGACGGACAAATGGACATTCACACACACTTAAAAGAAGGGTGCGGTGATGCTGAGACACACGAAAAAGCCCGTGACCTAAAACAACAACAACAACAACAACAACAAAACAACAACAACAACAACAAACAAACGTACAGACAGACAAAGAAGAAACAAACAAATACATAAACAAAAATTTCACCTATTTTTGAAGGCAGGGAATCTTGTGATGACGTCTGACCCAGGATCATCACCACGCAGACAAAACCAAATGGCAGCGAGATAGCCCGGCATCTCTGAACAAGGCACCATTTTATCTGTCCTACTACCGAGCCCGCCAATGTGTTTGTCGACCACGCGATACGAGTGGGGGTCACGTGATATTTTGCCAGTCACGTGATTTCCTGCCGGGCGCGTGTGAAACTGGTGGTGACGTCAGGGCGGGAACTTGTTACGGGTTAATCATCTGAAAACAACAGAATGTGATGGAGCAGTGCTGCTTGGTCCGTCAATAAAATGGAGCAAGTCTATTGGGTAATGTTTAGAGCTCTAAACTAAGCAAATGAATGACAGATTATTCAGCATATACACACATCCACACTAACATTGACACAGGAGCTCTTTCATTCATTCTCTCTCTCTCTCTCTCTCTCTCTCTCTCTCTCTCTCTCTCTCTCTCTCTCTCACACACACACACACACACACACACACACACACACCACACACACACACACACACACACACATACACACACCATCACCACCACCACCACTACCACCACCACCACCACCACAACAAGACAAACACAAAACCACTAGTTACATACGTAGAAAAAAAATGGACTAAATGTGCAGTACAGGTATCAAAAAGCAGTGTTAGGTGAAGAAGCCATGTAACAAACAAGGTAAAAAAATTTTTTTAAATGCTCTGGTTGGACACGAAGTGAGCCAATTAAAAAAAAAAAATAGAGTGAACAGCACATGCTGTAAAGCAGTAAAAAAAAATTGTGGGTGAATGAGACACGAAGTAACACATAGCAAAAATAATGTTGGGTGATCAACACATGAAATGAATATAACCAAAAAATAGAGAGCTGAGTGACCACCATATGAACTAAATATAGCCAAACCATAGTGCTGAGTCAACAATACATGAAGTAAATAAACAACACCAGAACTGACTGATCAACACATGAAATAAATGTAGCAAAAAAAAAAAAAGAAAAAAAAAGGCTGATTGAAGAGCACATGAAATAAATGTAACAAAAAATACCGATGATTGAACAGCACAAGAAGTACACACAGTAAAATATTAGTGCTATGTCAACAGCACGTGAGGTATATAACATACAGTATACATGGTCAGAAGTCAAAGACAGTACTCGCTGAACGGAGCATGCAGTTCGGAGAATTAACAAAGTAGTGCTCGCTGGACGGCACATGTAGTAAACATAAAAAATATCAGTCGTCGCTGAACAGAATTCGTAGTAAACATAGTTTAAAAAAAAAAAAAAAAGAAAAAGAAATAGTGCTCGTTAATCGGGCAACGTAGACAACATTGTCTTTTTTTTGTTTTTTTTTTAAGTGCTTGTTGAACAGCCGTGTAGTAAACATTGTAAAAAAAATTAAGTACTCGCTAAAGAAAAGACAGAGCAAACAGAGTTAAAAAAAAAAAAAAAAAAAAAAAAAAAAAAAAAAAACTCCCCACTGAACGGAACGCGCAGTGATCATAATAAAAAAAAAAAAAGAAAAGAAAAGAAAAAAAAAAGCGCTCGCTGAACGATATATATAGTGAACATATTAAAATGTAATTCTCAGTGAACGGCGCATATAGTGAACATGATTTTAACAGACAGTGCTCGCTGAACGCACGTGTAGTAAACAGGTTTAAAAAAAAAAAATGAACGACACGTAGTAAACAAGATAAAAGTGATTATGCTACCTGAACGAGACGTAGTGAACACTGTAAAAAAAAAAAAAAAAGAAAAAAGAAAAAAAAAAGTAGATAACGTGTTCGCTGAACGACATGTCGTAAACAGAGTAAAAAAAAAATGCACGCCGAACGACATGTAGTAAACAAAGATAAAGATAATTAACGCCAAACGATATGCAGTAAAAAGAGTTTAAAAATAATGCACGCCGAACGACATGTAGTAAACAGAGGTAAAAAAAAAAAAAAAAGCACGCCGAACGACATGTAGTAAACAGAGGTAAAAAAAAAAAAAAAGCACGCCGAACGACATGTAGTAAACAGAGGTAAAAATAATGCACACCGAACGACATGTAGTAAACAGAGGTGAAAAATATGCACACCGAACGACATGTAGTAAACAGAGGTAAAAATAATGCACACCGAACGACATGTCGTAAATAGAGGTAAAAATAATGCACACCGAACGACATGTAGTAAACAGAGGTAAAAATAATGCACGCCGAACGACATGTAGTAAACAGAGGTAAAAATAATGCACGCCGAACGACATGTAGTAACAGAGGTAAAAATAATGCACGCCGAACGACATGTCGTAAACAGAGATAAAGATAATTTAACGCCAAACGACATTTAGTAAAAAATAAAAGTTTAAAAATAATGCACGCTGAACGACATTTAGTAAGCAGAGTTTAAAAATAATGCACGCCGAACGACATGTAGTAAATAGAGGTAAAAATAATGCACGCTGAACGACATTTAGTAAGCAGAGTTTAAAAAATAATGCACACCGAACGACATGCAGTAAACAAGAGTTTTTTGAAAAAATAGTGCTCGCTAAATACACACGTAAGGGAACAGAATAAAACGGAGCGCTGACTAAATGGCACATTTAGTAAATATAATTTTAAAAAAAAATCGATTTAACAACTCCTATGACAAAACAGATAAAAGTAGTGCTTTGTGAGTGATACACTGACTAAACGCATTTCAATGGAAAGTTTAATATATATATAAAAAAAAAAAAAGCAAGCAATCCAGCAGACCTTTTCTTTTTTTTTTTTTAATAGCACTTACAGCGACGTGACAGTCAGCAAAGAATCCCCTCCCAAGCTCGATTACAAAGACTTCGGCGAGGGCTGATACGCTTTTTTTTTTTTTTTTTTTTTTAATCAGTTGCTGATATTTGCTCGTGAGGTCAGGCCATCACCCCCCCCCCCCCCCCCCCACCCACCACCACCACCACCACCCGTTCCCCGCCTCTCAACCCACCCCCACACCTCCACCCCCATCCCCCACACCTACCTGTAAAGACACAAAGTAGACTTTTCACATTCCGCACAAAATTTTCATCTCGGAGATTCATTTCTTTTTTCTTCTATATTCTGGAGAGAAAAAACGTAACTCAAACAGATTCGACCCCAAACGTTTTCGAACTCAATCAGCCGCGAAAAAAAAAAAAGAAGTGACCACCAGATATTTGTGTATAAAAGAAGGCGCAAATAGAGCTTCACGAAAACACCTCCGGAGAAACGGGGCATTTTCTGAGAGAAGAGTGACCATGGTGTATGTTTTGCCTGGTAGGGGAGATAATTTACTGACCACTGCACCATAAACAAACGAAATGGACCACGTGCCCCATCTCTCTCTCTCTCTCTCTCTCTCTCTCTCTCTCTCTCTCTCTTTGTCTCTGTCTCTCTCTCTCTGTCTCTCTCTCTGTCTCTCTCTCTCCTCCTGCGTCTTTGTTTCTGTCTGTCTGTCTGTCTGTCTCTGTCTGTCCTCTCTGTCTCTGTCTCTGTCTCTCTCTGTCTCTGTCTCTCTCTCTCTCTCTCTCTGGACTCTCATCTCCTCTCTCTCTCGCGCGCGGAAGGGGGGTAAGGGAAAAGACTGGAAGGACACACCAAAACCCAAACTCCCATGGTCCATCTCTGCTCTGCGCGCGGGTGTTTGGACGGGGGGTAGGGAAAGAACCTGGAAAATGAAGGGAGAAATGCGACGGAAGGTGTGGGGAGGGAGGGAGGGGGTGTAGGAAGAGAGGTGAGGGAGGGAGGGTTTACGGAGGGAGGGAGGAGCAATGGAGGGAAGGGGGGCGGGGCCCATGTGATGACCTCTGCCTATTTGTGCATAAGGTAAGAGGGGTGGTGGGTGGTGGTGGTGGTGGTGGTAGTTAGTGATGACCGGCGGGCGGACAGCGAAAGGGCTGGGTAGGGGTCAGCTGGGGGGGAGGGGAGAAGGGGCGGAGGTTTGGTAGTGAAGGCTGGAGTGGGGGCGGGGGTGGTGGCGGTAGGGGTGAGTGGGGTGTGTGAAGGGGTGAGTGGTGTGTGTGTGTGTGTGTGTTGTGTGTGTGGTGTGTGTGTGTGTGTTGTGGCCCGTAATGGGTTACTGTGTGACGTACTTTTTTACATCCAGTCCTCGCCCTGAGTAGGGACTACAACAAGCAGTGAAATGAAATAATGTAAGAAAGCAAACAAGCAAGCAAACAAGGCGGTCATGCAATCATAATGGAACATCGAGTGAAAATAGAAGAGAAATGAACATTAAAAAAAAAAATATAACAAATAAATAAACAAACAAATAAAATTAAATAAATAAAAATGAAATAATAATAAATGAAGGGGAAGGAGAGAGTGGGGGGTGGGAGGTGGGCTGAGCTTGGAAATATCTGGAAATGTACCCCAACGTACAAGATGCAACTGCTGGTCGGTACCAGACAGCCACCCCAATTATAAGCAATCATCCAACCAACCAGCCACCCAGCTAACCAGCCACACCGAGCTAACCAAACAACTGATCACCCCACTCTTTCCACATAGCTCCCCCCCCCCCCACCCACCCAAACACCTGACCAGCTGCTTCTCCTCCCACGCACGCAAACCACCCACCCTCTCTCACCGAATCTGACTAATCCACCCAGCCACCCCCACTCTGTCTAACCCAATGAAACACCCATCAGCTCAAACGGCTCACCCTCCTATCCAAGCACCCACCCGACCACCTAACCAACCACTCACCCACTCACTCACACAACAACAAACCAACTAACTACCCGACCAGTCAGACCGAAAATTTATCAAGCAAAGGGACCATACACAACCGGCAAAACTAGAGCTAGAGAACTCAGTGAACTCAGTGAATGCACGAAAACGATGACAACATTTTCAGGCAAAGTTTTGCGATCGACGTTGTAAACAGTATTACAATACAACACACAAACAAATATACCCAAATCCACACATAGATACGCAAACTGGTGAATACACACAGATATAACAACTGCTGATACACCACAAACCTCCCAGCGTAAGCAGCGAACTGGGAATTGATTTTCCTTTCAGTGTATACGAAATCGGTTTAGCTGTCTGCTGATTCATGTGCGTGTCTGCCTCTCCGTCTGTCTATGGTTCTCCTGTGCTCTCTCTCTCTCTCTCTCTTCTCTCCTCTCTCTCTCTCTCCTCTTCTCCTCCTCTCATCTCTCCTCTCCTTTCTCCCTCTCTCTGTCTCTCTCTCACTCCTCTCTCCTCTACCTCTCTACTCACGGTTTTCTAATTTACCTTCTTACTGTTTACCTGTTGATTATTCATTTACTTTATCTCAATTTGTTTTTTGTGTGTATTTTGGAACGGTTTTGCTTAATTATTTTTCTTGGTGCCGTGTGTGATACACACTTGAATTGTGATTTCTTTGTCGAGTTGCTCTATTTCGCATTTATTTATCATCCTTTAAACTGTATTTGTAGACATGTCATTCTGTACTTGCGATTTTTGTTCCAATTCCGATTATTGATTCCACTTTTACCAATGTCCACAGTGAACACGTGGCCTTCTAAGGAAGGTCTCAGAATTGGATTTTTAAATATTAATAGATTGATTAACAAACATGATGAACTGTCTTCCATACTTTATAATTCCGGAAAGCAGTTCCACCTATTCTGCTGTGCTGAATCTAGATTAAACTAAACATATTCCTAATACTGACGTTTCAGTACCTGGTTACAACCATATTCGCCTTGACCCTACTCTCCCAATGCAAACTGGCCTAATACTTTATTCAAGTCAGTCTCTTAGGTGTCAACGAATTAATTCTTTTGAATGTTACGGTATTGAATCAATCTGGGTCGAAGTCAATATCAAGAAAAAAAAAAACCAATCTTAGTAGGATTCTTATACAGAAACCCCGCAGAATGCCTTGACTGGCATGATAAATTTAACGACATGATGGAAGCTGTTTTACTTGCTGGAAACGAAACTATTCTCCTGGGTGATTTTAATATAGACCTCCTAAAGATCAATAATCGATGGAATGTAACGTGCAGTAATTTAGGCCTGTCTCAGTTAATTGATTCACCAACACGGATTACCCCAACATCTGCAACTTTAATAGATCACATCTATGCTAACACAAAACAAAACATCATTGAAATATGCTCTCCACATTGTGGTTACAGTGATCATTTACCTGTATGTGTCACTTGGTTAAAGAAAGGTACAAAAATCCCTAAAACTGGACATAAAGTTATCACATATAGATCATTTGCCGACTTTAATCGGGATTCTTTCTTATTTGACTTAGCCCATTCATCATTATCTCAAGTTTATCAATACACTAACCCTGATGAAGCCTTTGAATTTTGGCACAGAACCTTTATAGAGATTTACAACAAACACGCTCCGTTTAAAACCAAAAGAGTTTAAACATTCCCCCAAACCCCCGTGGCTTACAGATGAAATTCAAGAAGCTATATGGTTAAGAGATACTTTATTAAAAAATAAACAGTTTGATCAGTTTAAGAAACAAAGAAATAAAGTTACATCTATGCTACGCAGTTCAAAAACAGAAATATTTAGAAACCTAGTTTATAACAACTCTAAAAATAACTCTAAACCAATTTGGAAGGCCATAAACACTCTCTCTCACACAAGAATCTTGACAAAACCTACACAATTCCGAGTGATATATCTGCTGATACTCTAAACCATCATTTTTCTAATATTGCTGATCAAACTGTGAAACACGATGACTCGAAAGCCAATGACCTAAAACTCTTGATCGATTACAGTGAGTCTAAAGCGATTAAATCAGAATTAGTTATTCCCCCTATAAAGTTATACGATGTTTACTTCTATCTTGTGCATATGAAACAGACAAGTACACGTGGTCTTGACGACTTAGATGG
>JADBJO010011488.1:40000-60000 GCA_016801955.1 Conus betulinus | reverse complement strand
ATTATCATAAGGTACATCATTTCTTGAGTACCAATATACAGATATTTCAGCTGCAGACAAGGACCACACAGGATATCCTCAACAAAAGATCAAAACAAACAAAAAAAAAAGAAAAAAAAGGGAAAGATGACATGATTAGTCTAGCGTTGTTGTTTTATTATGCACCATACGCATTTATATATTAATGCTGAAAACACATGTTCCAGAGACGGTAGCTAAAGCAGCTAGGTATCAGAAATCAAAGCTCATAAGCACGCCATCTGGCATGAAAATCCACGTGGTTCATGGTTAAGTATGAGTTATATTTTTCAATTCTATATCTATAGGTCAACATTTTCGAGAAAACTGCTACATGTGGAAGACCGCCTTCTAACTTACACTTATATAGGTAATGTTTTGCTAGAAGAATAATGAAGTAAAAAAATGTAATCAATTGCGATTGTTATGCCGAAACCTAAAAGTATGAGACTCTGTTTGGCTTATATTTTGTGCATGAGTGCATTTCTCTTTTACTAAATCAATTAACTTACTCCAAAAGCATTTGACATGAGAAAACTCGTGGAGAGCGTGGCAGCAGAGAGTCCTCAGAAGAGAAGCCCCCTTCAAGCGAGTGTTTCGGCCCTTATCTCTCCTGACTCTAGGGGGGTTGGGCCACACCCGGTTCATGACTCCGGATGTCCCTCTGCTGCCCCTTTTTTTTTTTTTTTCATCTTGGGATGAGCCATGGATGGGATTCGAACCCATGCCCTTCTGGACATGCTCATTTCCACTTAATGACTCGCGCACTAACCACTGAGCCACAGGGACACCTGATATTTGTAGGAAAGTTAAGCCTTATGAAGTTCACTTTTGTTCCTCCTTGACCAGATCCAACTTGAATACTCTGCCGCTTCTGCCATTGCTTTCAGGCTCTGGTTTTTTTTCCCTCCCTGCAACTGAGAGCTGTTTCATGAGGCTGTATGCAGACGTTCCCACAAAAACCCCCTAGCTCCAATTTCTGCAGTGAGGACTTTGACCTGATAGCCTTCTCTCCTCAGGCTGTTTGCCAGATCAGCATACTTTTCAGTCTTGTAGATTTGAGCTGCCTCCATTCTGTTCTCATATGGCACCGTGAGCTCGATCATGATCAGCTGCTTGGTTTGACTGAGAGTGTACTACTATGTCTGGTCTCATGCCACTCTTGCTGATAATCTCTGGTGACTATTCCATTCTGGGAGGTCTGCTGTGCACTCCCAGTCATCTGCCCCGTCCAGCAGACTCTGCCTGCATGTTCCGAGTGGCACTGTTGTTCTTGGCCATGATTCGCTGCCTCCTGCCGTGAAGAATGTTGCGGGTGCTTTTGGAGTCCTGATTTTCCCTTTTGGTGGTGTTGGTACTAGCCCAGACTACTTGTACAATCTCTTTGAGCACTTGGTTGTGCCTCCATGTGTACCTTCCTTGAGCCAGGGCTACTTTACATGAGCTTAGGACATGCTCCACTGTTTGTTTTTTCATGGCAAAGGGGGCATGAAGGATCGTCTGTTTTTTTTCCCCACTTCACCAGGTTTGCATTTGAGGGCAGAAGGTCATATGCAGATCTGAGAATGAAGCTGATCCTGAGAGGGGCCATGTGCCAAATGTCATTCCAAGTGAGACTTCTTTGGAGTGCATTCTCCCACGTTGTCCATTGCCCTTGCTGGCTCTGCTGGACTGCTTTTTGGAGTCTTTTTGGTCTTCTTCTTTTCTCATCTCCTGAATCATCATGTCTCTTTTGGCTTTTCCTTGCCTTTGACCACCATTCAATTTTGGTCGCCCCCAGTCCTTGTCTGTTGGTCTGTGTGTGTCCTGTTATTTCTCTGATCTTGAGACTTTCTTTTGCAGAATCCATCGCCTCTTGAACTTTCCATTTTCTGCCTGTCTTCAGCTGGGGCTTGATTGCTTCAACCACCTTGTCTCCTGAGTCCTCCAGCATGCTTTGAAGTCTGATCTTCCCTGCTTTATATTCCTCCAGGATGGATTTCAGTGGTAGTTTCAGCTTTGCTTGGCGACAGTATAGCGCTATGTCAGTCAGACAGGGTGGGACACCAAGCCATTTCCTTGTGAACTTGTTGATTTTGGATTCCATTGCCTCCACTATGCTGGTGCAGATGTCGTATATCATCAGAGGCCATAGGAGCTTTGGTATCAGCATGAACTGCAGACACCAGACCTTGTATTTGCCAGGGAGCCCCCACACTGGTCAATGGTCTCCAAGCCTTCTTCCGACATCTGTTGGTTTCTTTTGCCCTTCGTGTGTCTTTCAGCGTATCATCATACCATCTTCCAAGGCTCTTGACTGGCTCTTCTGTTACTGTTGGAATGGTCTGGTTGGCAACACTGAAGACCACAGATTCGGCCACTTTTCCTTTCCTCAGTGAGAGACTACGTGATTTCTTTGGCTTGAACTTCATTCTGGATGAGGCAACTATGTCGTCCAGCCTCTCCAGCACTTGACGTGTCTCTCGTCTTCTCTGGATGAAATCACTGTAGTGTCATCCATGAAGGCCTTGAGAGGGGGGCATCTTGTATCCGTCGCCCAAGGTCTGTTTGTCTTGCGTTGCTTGTTGCTGCTTTCAAGATGACTTCCATTGCCAACACGAACAGTATTGGGGAAATGGCACAGCCCATTGCAATGCCCACTTCCAAGTTGATCCAATCTGTTGTGTACTCCTTGGTAGAGAGAAGCGCATTGAGAAGCCATTGAAGTACTTCTTGAGCATGTCGCGGATGTTCTTTGGCACATGGTACATCTTAAGAGCCAACTGTATCATCTCATGGGGTACAGATCCATATGCGTTTGCCAGGTCAAGCCACACTACGTCCAGGTCTCTCTTTTCTGATTTTGCTCTTTGGATTGCGTCCCAGATCATTGTGTCGTGTTCTACACAGCCAGCCACGCCTGGAATGCCACCTTTCTGGACTGACACATCCAAGTACTTGTTTTTCCATGAGGTACTTGGTCAGCCTTGCTGCCATGATAGAGAAGAAGATTTTCCCTTCGACGTTCAGTAGTGATATTGGCCTGACCTGGCTGATGTCACTTGAGTTTTGCTCTTTGGGGATGTACACACCATCTGCCATCATCCACTGGCTGCTGATCTTCTGATTTCTCCAAGCTGATCGCAGCAGCCTGTGGAGCCACTCCAGCACCTTGGGACATTTCTTGTACAGCTGGTGATGATTTGGCTCTGGCTTTGTCGACCACCTTCTTGATTTCCGCCAACGTTGGAGGCTTGTCATTGAACTGTTCCTCAGGGTTGGTTGGCCACACCAGACCTTAATGTCGAGTGGTGCTTTGCTCTGTGAGTCAGAGTATGTTTTCCTCAGATGCTGCTCAAGAACTCCTTTGTCTACACTTAGGGTCCCAGATTTTGGCTGCTCGAACAGAGTTCTGGCAAACTGGAAGGGGTCTCTGAAGAAACGCTCTTGTGTCTTCTTCTTTTTGCTTTTCCTCTTCCTCGCAGATTCCGCTTTGCTGAGGGCGCTGTGTTTTGCTTTCAGGTCTTCCCAGAGTTTTTCCAAGCCTTGTTTTTCAGCTGGCAGTGCAGTCTTCATTTGCTTCTTGAGTTTTTTCTTTTGGACCCTGATCTTGTCCATCTCTTCTTGGCGTCTGGATATCTTTGGAGGTGTTTTCTCTCTGCAACTGAGAGCTGTTTCATGAGGCTGTATGCAGATGTTCCCACAAACCCCCTAGCTCCAATTTCTGCAGTGAGGACTACCTTATAACAGAATGGAGAAGTAATACATTTGTTGTTTTCGATGGTAAATGTCAATTCTTTTTTTTTATGAATTCAATTATGCTAACTTATACCCTGTATAAGTTAGAAAATCAATGTTGACGTTATATTTTTCCTTAAATTGTCCGTGGGAAAGGAACTGACCATTATCATCAAAAAATGTGCGAGATAATAGAAACTTTTGTTTTTGAAGCATTTTAGAGACAATGTGTCTTTTCCCAAACTTGAATGCTTTTTGTTGAAGCAAAAACTGGTTAAGCGAGTAGTTCAGCGGAATTTTTTGGCAGACATTTGTACTAAAAAAAGTTTGTAAGCTTCAAGGACATCTGTCCAGAACGGATTATATTTTTGAAAATTTTGAGACAATCTCTGGACCATGTTTACTCATATGAGGCCAATGAGGAAAATTACTGAGAAGAATATGTTTCCGCTTGTGGTTTGACCTCTCAGTCCTACGGATCCAAGATAATTTTTAAGATCGGTTTTTACATAGGAAGACCAATATCTCCATTCCGTACGCTTTTATGCACTATTTTTCGACAGATTTTTTCTCTATGTGCGTCTTTTTTTTTTTTTTTTTTTTTTGAATTCCACACAAACTTGTAACATATTTTCTGGCATGTTTGAAAGAAAACTTCCGGAAGGTTTGGTGGAAACAGCCAATTTTAACTGATCTCTTTCCACAAAGAGTGACATCAGATGAGCACGCACACTGACTTGTGTGTGTGTGTGTGTGTGTCAATGTGTGTGTGTGGGGATATGTATGTATGTGAATATGTGTATACTGTGTGTGCGTGCGTGCGCGCTAGCGTGTGTGTGTGTGTGTGTGTGTGTGTGTGTGTGTGTGTGTGAGAGAGAGAGAGAGAGAGAGAGAGAGAGAGAGAGAGAGAGAGAGAGTGTGTGTGTGTGTGTGTGTGTGTGTGTGTGTGTGTTCTTGAAGTACTGGCCATGAGAGACAGACACAAAGCAGTGTCTGTGCCACTGAGTTAATCAATCTTTTACTTACCGCAGACAAGGAGAGCTCTCATTTCGAGGATTAAATGGAATCAGTGTTTGTCTGAAACGAACCAAACACAAAGAATCCCCAGTCTTTATTGGAATGTCACATTCAAGGTCATGGTTAATTACCCGTGTTTTTGTTTACATATCTACCTTGGTAACGATAATGATGATGTTGATGATAATGATGATGATGATGATGATGACGAGGATGATGACGATGACGACGACGATGATGATGATGACAATGATAATCATAGTAACAATAATAATGATAACGATACTACTGCTGCTGCTGCTGCTACTACTACTACTATTAGTACTACTACTTCTGATAATTATAAAAAAAAAATATAGATAATAATAACAGTAACAACAACAACAACAAGAACAACAACAATAATTACTGATAATAATGATATCAACTTAAATACCAACAACAACAACAACAGCAACAACAGCAACGACGACGATAACAACAACAACAATGGTGATGATGATGAAGATGATGATGATGATGATGATGGTTATAACCATTATCATCATCATCATCATCATCATCATCATCCTCATCCTCCTTCTCCTCCTCCTCTTTCTCTCATTCATCGTCTTGAACATCATCATTGTGAGATTGATTACGAACATAATTAAGATGATGATAGGCTGCCAGAGTGAGGAATAGACAGACGGATACAACTCCAGGGTCCATAAGACCTTAGGCAGAAACACTGAGGAAAGATTCCACCCTAAGAGCCTGTTCCCTCTCGGCACTTCCGGCGCTGAGCACCTGCAGGCACCTGTTGCTGAAAACTTGTTATTCTTTCCTTAAGGTTGAACAGAAACTGCTAGTACTTGGTGATCTGGCCCTTCCCACTCAAAACATGCTGACAGAGTCTTGGGAGAGAGTCGTACTGGGAGTGGAGGTAGGCAACAGTCGGTTGATTCCAGCAAGTGGTGCGTGCACAGCGTAGATCTGCGACAGTGCTAATGCGGCGAATGTTTTTGTTTTTGTT
Organism: Conus betulinus; assembly: GCA_016801955.1. NCBI lineage: Eukaryota > Metazoa > Mollusca > Gastropoda > Neogastropoda > Conidae > Conus > Conus betulinus. The sequence continues at coordinate 54,233 of JADBJO010011488.1, read as the reverse complement.
TTTGTTTTTTTTCTCACGTGAGTCTTGAGGATTTGCCACACATTCTCGATCGGATTTAGATCTGGACTTTGAGGGGGCCAGAAAAAAAACACGGGAACTCTGTGCTGTCGCTTCCAGGTCTCGGTGTGAGCCGAGCGGTAAACAGAGGCGTTGTCTTCTTGCAGGTACTAACGTTTGTTGGGTAGTTGTCGGCAACAAACGGCAGAAAGTTGTTTTTCCAGCACATCAGTGTACTTCTGAGTGTTCATATTGCCTTCCACGAACACCAGTGGTCCAACTCTGTCCTACAAAATGCATCCCCACACCATCGATTTCAATGTAGTCTTCGGGCCAAGATGGACGCTGCACAGAGAAAGCACTGAACACTTCTCTCTTCGACTTTCATCCATAGTTTTACACGTCCATTAGGTCTGATCGCAATGGTCATTTCATTTCATCACTGAAAATAACATTCTTCCACTGATCGTTCACAGTCCTGTGAAGTTTCATCCTACAATATTGATCCGCTTCTTTCTGTTCACTTCCTTGATGACTAGTTTCTTCACTGGGGGGTGCTTTGAATAGCCAAGTCTACGCAGATTTCGCTTGATTGTCTTTTGGCTGACTTCAACGGAGGTTGATGCACGGAAATCGGCTGAAATTTCAGACACTGGCAGATCTGTTCCGTTTTACGATCATTGACAGTGCAGACACGCACCTGTTTGTGAACACTCTGGGCCTACCACTCCTAGGTTTGTTTTCTACTGTTTTTTTTTGTGTCACAATAGCTCTTATAAATTTTCCTGATGGTTGACCTGTTAACGTTCAACACATGTGCCACCTCAAACACCTGAAGCCCCTGGTCTATACATGACACAATGCATTTTTTCGTCTCGTCTTTGAGTTGTTTGTCTGCCGATACCATGCCAGATCTAACAGCAGACCACAAGCACCAAACGACAGTTCAACGATTTTATTTACTTCACAAGGAAGAATAGACGTGTGACAATGATGTCAGTTGTTTTCGGTACACGAACACGTCACCAACACTGAAATATTGGCAGATAAATTAGTGGAAACAACCGCTTCAAAACTGTCCGTCATGAGAGGGGGACAGACTTTCCCTGTATCAAAAATTGTGCATGTCATAAACGTAAACTTCGTTAACGTTTGTAGTAGGCTGAACAGGCCCTAACGTTTAAACAACCTGAACGAGCAGAGGAGTTTTACGACAGAAGGCTGACAGTCACGGAATGCACGGAATGCACGCGTTCATATAGTGTGTGTGAGTGATTGTGAACTTGACAGTGACGCGAAGGACGCTGAACAATGACAGTATTCGAGAAGCTGCTCGAATGTGCAGTTGTTGAATGCTGACAACAGTTACAACGACAGGTAGTGTTTGCTATGCTGTATCTGTATTATGTAGTTTTTGTGTTTAGCAAACTGACTAGGCATCTCAGAGCAGCTCATTAACAGTCTTTCATTCTTTTCCAGATATTTGTTTGAGGAGAAGGAAGCTCTCAAGTAAATTACTTATGTCTCTTTATGTAGTATGTGGATAACATTATTGACTTCAGTTGTTCTCTGAGTGAATCCCTTGTGTGACATTGGAGTCCTAGTTTTTATGTGCGAGAGTGGTTCATAGCACACACATGTTTTCTTACTTGAAATAAGTTCAATTTAGTAAACCCACTCCATGACAATAGAATTATATGCAGGATTGAACAACACGGTTTCCAATGTTGATAATGATAATAACAGTATTTATGATAATGTAGTAAAGCCAGTAATAATGATAATTATAAGAAGAAGAAAAAAGAACAACACCAACAATAGTAATGATAATCAAAATAATAATGATAATAATAACAGACAACAACAATAACAATTATAAAAAATAATGATAGTAATGGTGATTATAAATATTAATGATAATGATGATAAAATTAACTGAAATGACAACAAAAAAAGAACAACAGCAGTAATCACGACAACAATAACAACAACGACGATGATGATTTTGAAGAAGATGATGATGGTAATGATCATGATAATGATGATAATAATAATGTCAACAGTAGCAAGAGCAAGCACAACAACAGCAAGAACATAGTGCAATTGAATCGTCGTAACGATTCAAGTTTTTAGGTCGACAGTTATTAAACAAAAATTCACGATCTCAAGCGTTCTAGACAGCATCTTCTATAATCATAAAGCACGTTTCGATGACAGCAAAAAATTTTAAGACTTAAGCTCAGGTTTTTTTTCCCAACAAACTGAAGGTCTTTTCCCTCATTTTATCCAAGATACTCGTTATCGGAAATGTGATAGATGTTTTTAAATGAAGAGAAAGATGCTACAGCGTCAGAGACTTCAAAACCAAGTCGGTTCAAATATGTTCAGAAATTTCTTGGACAAACAAGCATCTATTCGCGTTATGTTGTGCTTTACGTTCAAATGAAACAGCTTTGGCTTACCCACAAAAGTAAATCTATGTCTGTTGAAAATATTGAAAAGACAACATGCATGGCTATTAAATCGTTGTGACATTTTCTTCGATCAGTCGATCGATAAATCAATTAATAAATCAATGAACATGTGAGTAAACGAATAAACAATTTAATCATGACTAAAGAATTAAGAACATTACCAAATGAACAAGCAAATTGATCAATAATAATAGTAATAATAATTATTTATGGGCGCTTAATCTTATATCATAAGCTCTAAGCGCTTACACATACATAAAAGGTTAAAGAAAACATAAATGAAACCAATAAGAAGTTGAATATTGCAATAAGTACCATGCATCTACAAACAAGGGTGTAAATTGACACCCACCCACGCACACACAGAACCACACACACACACACACACACACACACACACACACACACACACACACACACACACACACACAATGATCCCACGCACACTGCCGCACAACAAACGACACAACAGCATGCGCGCGCGCACACACATGCCCGCACGCCCCGATCCTCCGCCCCCTCCCCGCCCCCCCCCCCCCCCCCCCCCCCCCCCACACACACGCACACACATGATCCCACACGCACTGCCGCAAAACAAACGACACAACAGCATGCGCGCGCGCATACACATGCGCGCACGTCCCCTCCCCCCCCCCCCCCCCCCCCCCCCCCCCCCCCCACACACACGCACGCACACATACACATTAGTCGCAGAATCAATTTGATGGGCAAGGGCAGCGGAAGAAAGAACTGCAGTTCTGTAGGTGAAGAGGGTTGTTTTAAGAGATTTCTTGAAGGAAGACAGAGAGTTTGAACTTCACAAGACATTGGGAGTTTGTTCCAAGAAACCGGGAGATTGTTCGAGAAAAACCCGACCCTGAAAGAAAAAAGAACTATCGCCATCAATGAGTAACACAAAATGAATAATTAGAGACAAAAAATAAATAGATTAATAGATTAATAAATAAATAGATTAATAGATTGATAAATAAATGAAAAATACATACATGAATAGATAGATAAACAAACAAATGAATGAATAAGTAAATAAACTTTTGGTGAACGATAGTTTCAATAGTTCATTTGCACCTCAGTAGTTCAATCCATAATAATGGATAATAGATTTTTCGTTTGTTTTTTGTTGTTTTTAGCAAACCTTATCAACATTGAGATTTCACAGACATTTGCGCTTTGTTTGTTTGTTTGTTTTATTTTGTTTTGTTTTAAAATATTTCTTGATAGGAACGGGTGCATGGATAAATTTGTGTTTGAGTGCAAGAGTGTCCGTTGTTGACAATTAGATTGTTGTTGTGTGAAGTGTATGTTGATGTGTAGTGCAAAATGTAAATTTCAAGTGCTGTGAGGTCATGTGAGAGAAGGAAAATAAATGTTTTTGATTAGTTTTTATTTAAATATGTCATGCAGAAAATCGCTATTAAGCTCATTCTATAAGAGGCAAATTATTTGCACATATTTGACTTCCTAATAAGAGAACATGTAAACTTATTTCATCACTAGTAATTTGGATTAAACACCCAAGCAGTGCTATCGAAAAAAAAAAAGCAAGGTAACGTCAAATTGCATGTGATGACAACATGAAGATTCTTATTTCATAAATTTTTGGTGATAATGTAAACTAAAAACAAGCGTTAATTCAAATGATTTTACGAAGACCAGTCAGTGCTTACGAACTCGGTGATTCCAGTAATTAGCACTAAGTCTAAATCATATTTTCTTTATTTCCCAATGAGAATCAGTTCAGGACCGATCATAACTTGATCATTACGAACTCAGAATTTCCGATCATGAACAGTAAACCTAAAATTTTTTTTTTTTTTTTTTTTTTTTTTTTTGGGGGGGGTGATGGTGATGGTGGTGGTGGTGTAGTAGTAATTCTCACTGGTTAGTTGATTTGACAATAGGGGCACGGTCTGCATTGTTGTTTATGTTGTTTATAGCCTAGCCGACGGCGATAGCCACATGAGGACTGCTATGAAATAGAACATCTATAGATGAAAATACCGAGAGTAAAAAGCCAAGCCAAGCCATCGATTAAAAGGATTAATCTTACTGTCTGTTGGCAGTTACGTTGTAGGTGCAGTCTGCAATCAGTCAGCTTTATACAGCTGAATGAAACCTTCAACCTCAACGGTCAAAGTCAGAATATTTTTTATTATTTCAAAAACGAGAAATTAATACCAGATGCAACAGTTAAACTCCACGTAACAGGGGACAGTACATTCGATAACCCATGAACAGTTCTCTAAAACAACATGACCTTGCACTACACCCACATCACTCGGCCTGCAGATGCAGATCCCAAGATCTTTAAAAACATTATGACACGTTAACGTTATGCGTCTAAAAGAGTATTAAAAACATTAAAGATTAAACAATACAACAAACAGAGTTACAATGAACATGTAGTAAACTACAAGATACGTTACACAACTAGCTTTAAGATCCCAAAAGTGACAGCACGGAGCAGAAATTGAAATGTGTCATTTTAAACGTATTGTTTAAAGAAAAAAACTTGACAGGCTTCAGTGCATAAACACTATTATTCCTGAAAATTTATACTGTGCCCCCTCCCTTCCCATACACACACACACACACACACACACACACACACACACACACACCACACACACACACACACACACACCATCATCATCATCTTCACCACCATTACCATCGCCACAAGCCCTCTATCCCATTTCCATCTGCTTCAGGTGTGCACACATTCGCAACACACTCATTCTGTCTGTCTCTGTCTGTCTGTCTGTCTGTCTGTCTCTCTCTCTCTCTCTCTCTCTCTCTCTCTCTCTCTCTCTCTCTCTCTCTCTCTCTCTCTCTCTCTCACCAGTCTTCGCCATCCTCTCCATCTCTCCCCGTCTTAATGAAAGACACGGTCTCAGGGGCGTGGTTTCCCTATGGCAACGATGATGTCAGGACTCTACCCCCCCGTCCTCTCCTCCCCCTCCCCCCTCTTGCACTGACCACCTGCGCGTCATCAGGCAAAATGGCCGACACGCCACCTGTCGGCGAAGGCCAAAGGTGGAGATGGTGGCAGCCAATGACCGTAAATGGTGCGATTCGTCACATCATGCAACAAGCCGCAGGTGTGAAAAAAAGGCAAAAAAAAAAAACCAAAAAACAAACAAAAAAAAAAAAAAACAAAAAGAAAACAAAAAACAGACTGTCACATTAATAACCGAGACCTTTTTGTTAACTACAGATCAGAGTATGAGGTTTCTGTGTGAACTGTGCTGTTGTTGTTGGCGTTATCATCATCATTATCAACAGCACCATTAATGATGTTGTTATAACTATTATCCTTATTATCATTAATATTCATTCATGTTATTCAACACTTTGAAGGTAAAACATAAACCTGCTACATCAGCACTCAGCCCAGACAAGTTATTTCAAGATGGCGTCTTCTTTTATTCTTAACCACGATATAGTACAATGTCAACTTCTGTCATACAGACGGACAGATACAGATTGATATTAAATTGCTGGAAGTGGACGAATAGACATAGGGTCTGTTCTCAAACACAGAGTACAATTTCATTGCTAATTTTGAAATTCGCTTAAGATCATCAGCATTACATTTGCGATGATATGGCATTTTTATGCATAATTTTATGTCCTGGGTGTATCTACGGTGTGTATGCATGCGTCCGGTGCAGTTGGAGAACGTCTATGAATAGAGGAAATCACTGCCAAATGCTTTCTGCTGTGTATTTTGTTTGTTTTGGTGGGGTTTTTTTTTTTGTGTTTGTTTGTTTTGTTTGTTTTTTTTCGCATTCTCTCCCTTGTGATCTGTAGTTCAGCCCAGTGAGTGCCCCAAGTTGTTTTCACTGATCCCCCAACTCACTGTGACACAGTTTTAACATTCAGTAGTGGTAGAACTAATAAAGAATGGACGGTCACGTGGATGGTCACCCACGCGAAAAAAAATTGAAAAAACTGTTAGTGTTGGTTTTACTTAGTTTCTTCTGTCTAGTACTTCATGCCCATTGTTTATGGGGTTTTTTCTTTATTTTGGCTGTCTTCTCGTACGATTGATCAATCACTGAGTTAAGAGGTAGATTCGAAACGAATCCTCTGCTATCCTATCTTAAACTTCCCATCTAATTTACCTTTAGTCTGTTTTTTTTTTTCTCTCTCTTTCAGTCTTGCCTTAGTTGTGTGGTGTTCAGTGTTCTTATTCATATCACTCTGTCTGCCCAATACTCTTTTGAACTCCCTCCCCCATCCCTCCAGCTAAGTTTCGCCCCCCCCCCCCCCCCCCCCCCAAACACACACACACACACACACACACACACACACACACACACACACACACACACACACGTATATATCTGACGCATTGTTCTTTGATGTTCACTCATGCTTTATGTCCATCAGTCGCTACTGGGCGAATGGTGTGGTCAGTCGGAGCATGAAATGGGTAGGAAGACTGGAAATATTGTTTATTTTACTGATAATCCCTCCCGTATAGTACAAAGTTTTGTCTCTCTCGCTCTGCCTCTTCTATTCCTCTTTTATCTGTATGCTGTTCAGATCCTGGTCTTGCCTGACCCCCATACCCCACCCTTCCTCTAAAAAGTCCGATCTATCCCCCCCCCCTCCCCCCGGCCGTCTTCCCTATGCATTTTCCCTGCTCAGACTGCAGTTTATTTGTTTACTCTCCTCTTCTCTTTACGTCCACGCCCTCCACTTATGGCCGTCCTCTCTCATCCAGTCTCGTAGATTCATGTCATTGTCCTATTGGTCAACAATAAGTTAATGTTTTTATTTGCTGAATGATTGTTTGCTTTCGTTATGTTACGGGTGGATTGGCTCCTGGAATTCCTTCCCTTGTTACCTTCTCGTCTGATTTATTCCATGCTACGTTTTTCTGTTGAGGTACACACTATAGTCTTCGTCATCTCTCTCTCTCTCTCTCTCTCTCTCTCTCTCTCTCTCTCTCTCTCTCTCTCTCTCTCTCTCTCTCTCTCTCTAAATCTGTTGGTTTAGAGCGCTCAGCGTGATGAGCAGTCAAAAATAATGGTATTGCTAACCAACAACAATTTGAGAAAAAGTGCTCAACCGAATTGGGAGCGGCATCTGCTAAAAGCTGGATTAAAAGGTAAGCATAAAATCCTTTGCTTACCTTTTAATCCAACTTTTAACAATATATATATATATATATATATATATATATATATATAATTGTGTTGCTAACCAACAATAATTTTTTAAAAAGTGCTCAACCGGGTTGGGAGCGGCATCTGTTAAAACTTTGATTAAAATATAAGTGATAAAACCTACAGCGCTGTTTCTTGCTGGTGCAGTCGTCAGGGTATGGGGGGTCGGTGTTGTCGGCGTTTTTTTTTTATATACGTGTTCGCTGTCTGCCATCACGTGCGGTCAGTGTTTTTTCATGTTTTTTTGTTTTTTTTTATTTCTGCTCGCTGACAGGAACTTCCATTTGTGTCTGCAATTGTTAACCATTTCTATCCTAGTGTTTAGGGTTGCTAATTTATATATATATATATATATGTGTGTGTGTGGTGTGTGTGTGTGTGTGTGTGTGTGTGTGTGTGTATTTCTCCCTCGCTCTGTATGTCTCATTTCACTTTTCATATTAAATTTAGGTAAATATTCGTGTTGATTTTGCGTTTAGTCCAGTGATGGTATGTGTTGGCTGAAAACAGCCCTCCCTGATGAAGCTGAAAACAGCCCTCCCTGATGAAGCTGAAAACAGCCCTCCCTGATGAAGCTGAAAACAGCCCTCCCTGATGAAGCTGAAAACAGCCCTCCCTGATGAAGCTGAAAACAGCCCTCCCTGATGAAGCCTGAAGAAAGACGAAAGCTCGGGAAGATGAGCAGTTGTGGAGTGGGAATGTTGGAGGTGCGGATTTTACTACTGTTGTTGTTCTTACCTACTGCCTACTTCCTGCACTCCACATCAGTCTACAGGTCTTACATCAACGATAGATAGATAGACAGATAGATGGGTAGATAGATAGATAGATAGATACTTAGATAGATAGATAATTAGACATAGCTGTGGATATCTCTTTTGACTTCCCTTGCATTCTTAAATGGATCATCAAGCATAGGCTCAAGATTTCCCCCAACATTTTGTACAGTTTACGTGATCTTTTTAGCGTTTCAGCTACTTATTTCTTTACCGCACTTTTTTTTTCATTTCACTTTTCTACCTTTCACTGTCTGCTTTGGGGTGCTGTTGGATTCTATTTCCGATCCCTTGGTGGTGAGAATAGCACAGAATTATGGAATGTAGTATATCACAATTTGATGACAATGGGGCACAGACACAATCATCCGTGCCTCCCTGATCAGCCTGATCCAGCGGACGAAAGGCCTCGGAGCAGGCGATATGAATGGTTCTGCCTTCGGGGTGGATTGCAATGGTTCCCATATGCTGCTGGTGGAAGACTGTATATTTATTTATGTCCCTGACTTTTCGTTTTCATTTTCTTTCTTCTATTGTCCCCACCCCCCTTAACCCCCACCTTCTCCTTTTCTTAGAAATTTTTTTTTAATCTTTGCCAAATCACTAATGCAATGACGGAGGAATTGTCTCCTTTCCCCCTCCAAATCTTTGCCGAGTTATTAATGTAATGATGGAAGAATTGCCAGCCTGCACTTTTCACCCACTACGAAATTGTTCAACATACTATTGCTTTGTCAGTCAATAGGAGATCGTTTCTCTTAGGAGATCCAAGTAAAGGCTGTCCTGCGCAATTCTTAGCTGCTGACGATGCTCGGGTTATCTAACAGAACTGACCTCTCTGACTGTTGACACTTTTTTGACCTCTCTTGCATCCTTCAATGGATTCTCAAGCGTAGGTTTGAAGATTTTAACCTTATATTCAACATGGTTTACCCATGAGCTTATTTTTTCAGCAACTTAATTCTTTACCACACTTTCTTTTCGCTGTACTTTTCTATCCTTCTCTGGCTGTTTTGGGGTGCTGTTGGATTTGTTTTTGAACCCTTGGTGATGAGAAGACCATGGAATTGTAGACTGTGGTATATCTGTATTTGATGACAAGGGGGCATAGACACGATCAGCCATGCTTCCCTAACGAGTCCGATCCCGCGATGAATAGTTTTGTCTTCAAAGATAGGTTACGATGGTTCCCGTATGCTGTTAGCAAAGGATTTCATATTTATGATTTGTTTCCACGATTTTTCAATTTCTTCCTTTCACCCATTTTTCCCCCGTCCCTGTTTTTACTTTTTTTTTTAGTCTTTGCTAAGTCATTAATGTACTGACGGAAGAATTGTTAGCCTGCACCTGTCCCCGCCCACCCTACTGAATTGTTACATACACGCACATGCAGTCCCCCCCCCCCCCCCCCCCCCCCACACACACCACACACCCCTACCTCCTACTGAATTGTTACATATACGCACATGCAGTTTTTAGTCAAAGCAAAGCTGATTGCCTTTCGCGCCACGCAGATTGTGGGGCTAGATGTGGACAACACGTTGCCAGGGGTTCTGACGGGTGGTTCCCATGGCGACTCTCTGGCACTGTGAGGGATTTGGTCTGCCACGACAGGTGGACGACTGATGTGCTAAGGTGAGAATGGAGTGATGAGGGAGCAGTGTCATGCTTTCTCTGTGTCTGACTGGTTTTAGATGGATGTGTGTGTGCGCGCGCGCGCGTGCGCGCACATGGTATGTGTTGCTGTATGTTTATGTATGTATGGGTAATGTGTATTTGTGTGTGTATTGTGTACGTAATATATTTGCTTAATTAGTCATTGTATTAACTTATTTGTTTACATAGTTTTTTTTATATTTCATTTATTTATGTGCATATATGCATACATATTCACTTCTCTACATATTCCTCAAAGCTGCCCCCCCCCCCATCCGCGTGTTTATTTCTCTCTCTCTCTCTCTCTCTCTCACACACACACACACACACACACACACACACACACACACATATATATATATATCAGTGTGTGTGGAGAGAGAGAGAGAGAATGGATGATGGGGGTAGGTGGAGGGTACAGTGGAGGCGGTATTCTTTTATGAAGGCCTAAGCTTCTTAGCCAGAGGTGTATGAACATTATACAAACGTAACCATAGCAAAAAGAAGAGCCTTTTTGTTAAGGTACAGCCATAAAAAGATCAATACAGATATGTCCAACATTCTCGTGAGCGCTGGTTCGTCGAGGTTAAATGCCTTTTACTAGAGAGAGAGAGAAGGGGGAGGGGGTGAGAGAGAGAAATGGGAGAGGGATATAGAAATGGAGGAAGAGAGAGGGGGGGGGGGCAGATCGTGAGAGAGAGAAAGAAGGGGGAGGGAGGAGAGAGAGAAGGGGGAGGGAGCAAGAGAGGGAGGGAGAGGGGGGAGGGGAGAGAGAGAGGGTGAGGAGATAGAGCTGGAGAGAGATGGGAAGGGGGAGAAACGGAGGTTTGCGGGGAAGGAAGGAGATAGAAGGAGGGGGGGGAAAAGAGAGGGTGGGGGAGAGAAAGAGAATTGGAAAGAGAAGCGGGGAGAGAGAGAGAGAGGGAGGGGATAAGAGAGGGAGAAAGATAAAATGAGGATGGGAGAGAGAGCGAGGGGGGGGGGGGGAAGAAGAGAAGAGAGGGGGGGGAGGAAGTATGAGTTGGGGAGGGAGAAAGAGAAGGGGAGGAAGAGAGAGAGGGGGAGGGTGGGAGAGAGGGATAGGCTGAGAGAGGAAGGGAAGGAGAAGGGGAGGGAGAGACAATGTAAGGAGAGAGAGCGAGGGAAAGGGGAGGGGGGGGGGAGGGGAGAAGGGGAGAGAGGGAGGAAGGAAGTTAGAGAGGAAAGAAGGAGAGGGAGGGAAAGTGAAAGGTGGGGAGAGAGACGGCGCAGAGAGAGAGACAGAGATTTTTCAGGGGGGGGGGGGGGGGGGGGGGGGGGAGGGGGGGAGGGGAGGGAGAGAGGGAGGGAGGGAGAGGCAGGGAGCGAGAGAGAGAGAGGGAGAGAGAGAAAGAAAGAGAGGGGGGATTAGAGAGAAAGAGAGAGAGAGAGAGGAAAGAGGGGAGATAGAGAGAGAGGTTGTGTGTGTGTTTATGTATTTGAATATTTGTGGGGAATAAATGATCAGAAGATGACATAGTGCTTATTGATCAACAACAACAACAACAACAACAACAACCATAGTAATGACGATGATGGCTCCTTGACTGTGGTGAAAATCAAAATAATAAAGATGGATACAATACTGATTGGGATGAAAATTATATCCCTCTTCAGAAGATGGTGGTGGTGATGATGATGATGATGATAATGATGATGATGATGATGATGATGAAGATGATTTTCATTGATAAAAAATACTGTTATTGCTATTGTTGTTATTGTTGTTGATCTTGTTATTGAGTTTGTTTCTTGAAGGTGTCACCACGTGCGGACTAGTGAATATATATATATATATACTACATCGTGGGTGACAGTGGGAAAGACTACAACTTTGGATTCTCTCTTGAGGGCACATAAGACAGTATGGCGAAAGCTGTGTCTGGAGTGGCACTGTCTTCATCTGTCCGAGGGCAGGGGTGGTTGGTCTGTGGGGTGTGCTCGACAGCTGGAGGGTGGTGTTTTTCACCGGTGGGCTCTGCAGTCATGAAATACGGCTGGTACACCCATGGGGATGCTACTTTAAGGCCGTTATGAGTTGCATCCTGTAGTCCGATTTACCTCTGTTCAGGAGCAGTTATGTCCCTTGATATCTTAATGGAGTGTCCTGCGCGTGCCTGTACCCATCGTCAACACAGCGCAGGCCTCCAAGGGTGGTACAGGACTGCTCTAAAGGCAGGTGAAGACGGTGCTTCTCTGGGTCCTCCCCAGCACCTTCGGGTGTTTCTTCTTTTTTTCTACATCGCATTTGCTAGGTTTTGATACCACACTGCGCACGTTTCACAGCCGATGGATCAATGAATTAATGACGAAGATGAAAGGATTTAGAAACCGAGGGTCTCATCGATACGACTTGGCTGGTATCTGACCTGCATAGTGGTCCAAGGAACTGATCAGACCCTGGGTACTACCTAGCGCTGTCTGCCCCTGTATGAATAATACTAACAACAACAACAACAACGCTAATAATAGTATGATAATGATTATATAATTTTTGTAATAATGATGACAATGTTAATAAACAACAATAATAATAATAAACAATAATAATAAATAATAATAATATGATGATGATGATAACAACAAAAAACAACAATGATGATAGTAATAATGATAATACTGTTGATGAATATGATAATGATCATGACAGTGATGATGATAATAATTATCGTCATCATTAGAAGAAGAAGAAGAATGGAAAAGACTGGAAAAGAAGTAAATATTTTTGGCCAGATCAAAAGCATATTACATAAGGATAGTAGTAAGGTAAGAACACCCGTTGATTCACATCATCAGTCGTACACGCTATGACAAATTGCTGCTAAAACGGCAAAGATCGGCTATCGCAACTCAACGCTACCCCAATGTGAAAGACGATCGTTGACTTGTAGCGGCAAACAAACCGGTGATACTTCAACGTACTGTCTACCCCCCCCCCCCCCCCCCCCCCCCCCCCCCCCCCCCCCCCCCCCCCCCCCCCCCCTTAAGAGGTGGTATAGATGAAGGGCTCAGTTTAGGAACAGCGCAGTATTTGGCACATCACTCTTAGAATGTTGTAACCAAGAATCCAAGGATTCAGCTGAAGTGTAGGCTAACATCGCACATGTGTAATGTTCAATATGATACAGCCAGCGGTGGGAGAACAAGTATATTCAGGGAAAGCAGGAAAGAAGGCGGAAAAGGATCAATAAAGAAACATCAAAGGAAAAGAAGGAATGAAATAAAGTAAAACGAACAAAGAAGAAACAATAAGCATTAGCTTGTTGATGTTCAAATTTTCAGATTTTTGTAAAGCTGCGTATTGTAATGTGTAAAATAAACTGCTTAAACCAAACAATCGGTCAATCAGTCAAAGCGTCGGTAATGACACTCTGATCAATCAAAGACAGAAGATAGATATACAAACATACCAATCGAAACCAGAACACTTATACAAAAAAAAAAAAAAAAAAAAAAAAAAAAAAATTACAATCAAACTCAAAACGGCTCCTAAAGAAACTAACGAATCAAATCCAGAATGTATGTAAAGAAATCAGCCAATTAAAGCCGAGACACGTGTACAGAAATCAACCCATCAAAGCCAGAAACATGCGTAAAAAAAACCCCCAACCAATTGCAATGAAAAGACAGTAAAGAAACCTACCAATTACAGTCAAAAGACAGTAAACAAAAAAAAAAAATAACAATCAAAAGACAATAAAGAAATCGACAGATCGCAGTCAAAAGACAGTAAAGAAACCGACCCATCGCAGTAAAAGGACAGTAAAGAAACCAACCATCATAGTCAAAAGACACTTAAAGAAACCGACCAATCATAGTTAAAAGACAGTAAAGAAACCGACCAACCAAAGCCGAAAAACACCTAAAAAAAAGAAAGAAAGAAAGAAAAAAAAGAACCCAAGCCACTGAAGCCAGAATATATTAGTAAACACGCTCACGCGCGCGCGCGCACAAAAAACGTTCAAATCCAAAAAACATTAGTAACAGAAACCAGTTAACAACAAACCGATCGATCAATCAAAGTAAACTAAGGCTGGATCAACCAATAATGATAGTAATAATTACAGTAATAATAATGATAATAATAATAATAACAAATAATAATAATAATAAA
>JADBJO010011488.1:22500-35000 GCA_016801955.1 Conus betulinus | reverse complement strand
CCCTCTTTCCGTTCACCCCTTTTTCCCCCTTGTCCTGTTTCCCCTAACATCTGCTCCTCCGTCCCCTCGTTTGCATTAATTTCCACCCCGCCCACCTCCACCCCCTCATTTCTACTCCATCTACCCTCTCTCTCTCTCTCTCTCTCTCTCTCTCTCTCTCTCTCTCTCTCTCTCTTTCCGTGTCTGCATCCATGACTGTTCATTCTCCATCCATATTTCCCATGCCACCCCTCCCCTCCTGCCATATCCCGCCTTTCTTTTCACTCTCTGTCCCCTCATTTACCAACACTCCCATCTCAGCCCTACTCCCAACCCTTCTGCTCCTCTCTCTCTCTCTCTCTCTCTCTCTCTCTCTCTCTCTCTCTCTCTCTCTCTCTCTCTCTCTCTCTCTCATTCACCCCTCCCTCTTGCTCTGATCATTTTGTTGTTGCTGTTGGTAGTCGTGGTGGTGGTGGTGTTTACTGGTTTCTTTTTCTTCTTTCTTTTTTTTTGTCAAAGGTTCTCATGCAAGCAATTGATGCGGGGTTTTTTTTTGGTTTTTTTTTTTTAATGTATTTGTTTGATTTGCTTTTACTATATATCGATTTTTTTTTTCTTGCCCAGAGGGCTGGATGTAAAAAGGCATTTATGCTTAGTTCACACTACCCTCTTAAAATAAAATCGTTCGTTCGTCCGTTCTGTCGAGGCCTGGATGTAAAAAAAAAATGTAGTTATGCTTATTCCATTACCCTCTTAAAATAGAGCTCTCTCTCTCTCTCTCTCTCTCTCTCTCTCTCTCTCTCTCTCTCTCTCTCTCTCTGTCGGGGACAGTGAACTGCCGTGATTGTGTCAGGACGCTTTGTTTTGATCTCTGACAATCATCACTGATTGTGTCGGTCGAAGACAGGACTGTGCTCCCAGATTCTGCAGACAGATGTCTGACTAGCAATGCCTTCTGCTGCCATCGATTTTCGATGTGTCTGTGGCCGTGTTCGGCCCGCATTCATCGGCTTTATGACGAAGAGGGCGAAAGAAAAAGCCAGCATTCTGTACCGCCATTGTGACACCTTGACGTGGAGGGGATGGTGTCACCTAAGGGTGGCTCCTGTCGTGTCTGTTTCGGGGCAGTTTGCTCCTTCGTGTGTGGAGACATTGGATCTAACCCAGGACCCAACCCTCCTCCCAGCAGACACTCCACGCGCCAGACGTGACTCCACAGTGGAGGTTCCCTACAGAGAGTCAGCCTGGAAAGGTCCAGCGCTACTCACACTCTGGGCCTTCGTCTGTCACTACAGAACCAACGCTCCGTGATGTGATGGCCACGCTGAACCTGAAAAGTGACCAGACGGACACCAGGCTGGACACAGTGAAGCAGGATGTCCATAGTTTGGGGGAGGACCACGCGACTCTCTACGAGGAGCCGTGAGAGCTGAAGGGCGAAGTGACAGAGCTGAGAAGAGAGAAAGGGGAGCTGCAGAAGACCGGCAGTGACCTCCGTGAAAAGCTGGATGACTGTGAGAGAAGGACTGACGATCTGGAGGGCCGTTCGAAGAGCAACAACTTGATCTTCTACGGTCTTCCCAGGAAGGACGGGTAGACCAGTGCAGACTGTGGGCCTGGTGCAGGATTTGCAGATGGACAAGCTGGGCCCTGACTGAGGAGGTGGAGTTCCAGCCGAGTTTCTGAGCCGACTCCCCAGTGATTGTCCACTGCGCCTTTCACAAACAGAAGGTGAATATTCTAAAGGCTGAAGGCAAACTTCGAGGCTCGAAGATATACACCGGCGAGGATTTTTCAGAAGGGGTCAGGGAATCTGATGAAGACTGACTCCACATTTAAAAAGAGTAAAGCAGCAGGGGAAAACGAACCACAATGGTGTACAATTATTTATAAATTGATGGCACAAAGTTTCCAGTTGACGCTCATGACAAACTCGTAGATTTCCAATAGGAGTCGGCAAGCCCATCTTTGCTGTCGACGACAAGCTTTTTTTTTTATATATATATTTTTACTACAAGCTTTTTTTGTTTGTGAGGGAATTATCTCAAAAGAGACAGGTGTCATCGTCCAGTGTGACCCAGAATAAAAAGGAGCATGCAGGAGATTGTAATGTGGATGACAGTGAATGTGTTAACCCGGCTGACGAGAACTCGCGGTATGTTTCAACTTCTGAGCGCGTTTTAACTTCCGTACAGTATTTGGTGAACACAGGCGCTGGAAAAAACGTAGTTAGCAACGAAAGTAACAAAACCAGATCATTATCTTTTACTTCATGGGAATTTCAGTGGACTGCTATCAAAATTACAAGACAATGATTTTGTTTTAGTTCTTCAGTCGTTTGATTTTATTTGTTTAGCTGAATTGTTTGTTGGCGAACTTAAATCTTATATTTTCTAGATATAAAATGTTTTGTTTACCTGCAATAAAATTAGCAGCTAAAGGGAGGCGATCAGGTGGAATCTTGTGTCTCGTCAACAATGTATCTGTGGAACATGTCAGAGAGGTTGAAATGAAATCTGATATTTTTGGGCGCATAATAATCATCATTAAACATTGTTTGGCACAGACCAAGATATATTGTATGTGTATTCATATGTGCCTCCAGAATGTTCTCCATATTATGAACGTTGTGATTCTGAAAATGGTATTGAATTATTGGAAGAATATTTGTCCGGTTGTCTATTAGTCATTGAAGATATATATATATATATATATTATATATATATATATATATATATATATATAGTTGTGCGGTGATTTAAACTGTAGAACTGGTAATGTCTCACACCATCGTCAAGGAATTTCCGAACTCGTTCAACATGCAGATTATCCAGTAAATGTCAATCGATTTTCAGAAGATTCTGTATTGAATTATCATAGCAAACAGATGTTAAATGTGTGTACTGCATTTGACTCGTGCATTCTAAACGGCATGTGTTACGGCGACCAGCAAGGTGTCTACACATACATATAAGACACTGGATGCAGTGTAAATGATCACTTTGTTCTGTCATGTGAATTTGTATGTATTGTTGTGTGATTCATGCGAGTTACGAGTGTCTGGTAGATTTGATTCCGATCAAATGCCTGTGAAACTTCATTTGAGTTACTGTAGTGACAACGCCACGTCGGATTTCATTAAAAAGAAGACAACCAGCGAACAGAATCAGTATGGAAACCTGGTACAAATACTTTATGACACTTCTCACTGAAGATGTAGGGCCTAATCGTGGGATTTCAGTGGGATCAAGATGAAGGGGAGGATGATTATTTTTAAACCGTCCAATTTTAAAAGAAGAGGTAATATTTGCTTTACGAAAAGTTAAAAAACTGTAAAAGCTGCTGGTCCAGATGGTATAACTGGCGAACTGCTGCTGAACTATGCCTGTGAAATATGTAATTTTGAACTTCTTTGTTATCTTCTTTATGAGAGAATTTATCCTGAATATTGGACTGAAAGTATTGTTCTACCACTGTACAGAAAAGACGACGTGAATAATCCTAATAATCTTAGAGGAATTTCCTTAAGTGTCACAGAGCAGCAAATTGTATAGCACGATTATTAATCGCAGGATGCAGGAATGGATTGAAGATAATAACGTAACTGGTGAACATTAGGCAGGATTTACACGCACGTATTCAATTGTGCCTTATATGATTACTTTGATGGCCTTTGTGCAAAAGCAATTTTCTTTAAATCATAATTGTTTGTTGCTTTTGTAGACTTTGAAAAGGCATTTGATTCAGTGAATAGAACTATTCTCTGGCCCATTCTGTTAAAAGCTGGCGTTCATGGTAAGCTGCTCAGGTGTTTGATAAGCATGTATTCCTGTGTAAAAAGCTTAAGTTCTGCGTGGGGGTAATACGACAGACTATATTCAATGTACCTCTGGTGTAATACAAAGGAGTGTATGTTGTCCTATTTTGTTCTCTATTTTCATTATTAAGTTGACTTTAGAAGTTGTTGAAAATGGAAAACATGGTGCACAGTTTACTTGGGATATTCTAAAGTTGTTTACACTTCTATTGCTGATGATTTTCTTGTGTGATGTGCATTACTGTGTATTATGCAACAGCTATCAAAATTAGAAGATATATCCTTGAAACTATGAATTTGTTTGATTCTCAAGTACAGCCCATCGCACAGAATGGAGCTGAACTTTGGGACTTTTATGACCCTGCTGCTTATTGTGAACATGTTCATTTATTTGCGTTGAAGTTTTTACAAGTGAGCATGCAAACACACCTAACGATTTAATCTATGGTGAAGTAAACAGATATCCGATATATTTGAATTCTGCTGCCAACTATATACGTTATTGGTTGAAAATAACACAACTGGAAATTTCAAGGCTGCCCAGGAAAGCATTTATGACATATGATTAACATGCGAGAGGAAATGTAAATGGGTTTCAAATGTGAGGGTTGAATTATATGAACTTGGCTTCGGTTTCGTGTGGTTACAACAGGGTGTGTCGGCTATATAAATGAATTCCTTTTGATATTTCGGAATAGACTGATCGATTGCAGATGGCAAGAATGGCCATGTCATGTTCGAGAAAGCGACCGTTTTGCTTTTTACAGACGGTTCAGAAGTAGGCATTGTGTTCCAACATATCTATCACTTAGAATGGACAGTCATTTAAGGTATATCATGACAAAAACGTCAGATATGGTATTTCTGATCTTTTTGTTCGTTATCATCATTATAGGAAGCGCAGCAAATGTGACCTTATCTCTCCGCTATGTAAGACTACCGAAGAAAATGAGGTTCTCTTTGTAGTTAATTAATTGATCAAATATATTTTAAACAAGTTCTTTATTTCGACAATTATTACTCATGGCATCCACAAACAAAACTACCATGAAACGTTTTGCTGTTTTCTTGTAAAAGGCATTTAGAATTCGAAGTATAGTATGCAGTTAAGAGTTAATTGTCCACCGTTTGATGTTTGGTTTGTCGGTTTACCTGCTCCACATTGATGGATATGATGATTGATTTGTTCTTTTTTTTTTTTTTTGAGAATATTTGTTCACATTACCCCCTTCATTAGGGAGCATGGCCTATATGAATAAAATCTCTCTCTCTCCCTCTCTCTCTCTCTCTCTCTCTCTCTCTCTCTCTCTCTCTCTCTCTCTCTCTCTCTCTTTCCCCCTCCCAAATGGCCACTAACTGTCGCTCCCTTTCCACCGTATTTTCCCTTCCCTTTGACCCCCGTCCCCCCCCTCCCTCCCCACTCCTCGCCAGCCCAGTTTTAATTAAAAGTCAGTTTTAATCGATAGTATGATAACAATGCATGCATTTTGTCTGCAACGTTCCTGTCCCAGAAGAGTGTCCCGAAAAGACCGAGATATTGGACAAAAAATAAAACAAACAAACAAACAAAACCGAAGGAGATGACAAACGGTTTTGAGGTGCATCCTTTTTTTTCCCCCGCTTATCTATCTATCTATCTATATATTTCTATCTATCTATCTATCTTTCTGTCTGTATCTATCTATCTATCTACCTATCTGTCTTCGTGAGTGCGTGCGTGCGTGCGTGCGTGCGTGTGTGCGTGCGCGCGCGCGCGCGCGCGCGCGCGTGTGTGTGTGTGTGTGTGTGTGTGTGTGGTGTGTGTGTGTAAAAGTATGTAGATATTTTATTATGATAGACAGACGGTATGAACGAACATCTTGTTTTTTTGTATGTCCATCTGTTAAGGTTTCTCCCTCACAGGTATTTGAAAGAGAGAGAGAGAGAGAGAAGGGGGGGGGGGGGGGGGGGGGTCACATGTACGCTCGAGCAACAGTGTTTATGTGTGCGGCAGTGGGGGGGGAGGGGAAGGAGTTGAATGGGGATCCCTAAACTCTGTATGTCGCGAGGAAGATTTTCATGTTCCTGATTAGAACTTCACAACACCATACGTTGAAATAGTGGCGACTGGTCGGTGAGTCATGACTACGCCAGAGTAGTAATGATTGGCAGATGTCTGACATACTGTCAAAACACACACACACACTTGAAAAACAAACAAACAAAACCCACGGTGTCCAATATCAACGAGCATAACAGGAGCGCTGTGTGTAGGCGATTTGGGGCTGATGCAATTTTTTGTAAAAGAATCGTTAGTGAATCCGCCAACACACACGGGGGAAAATCACAAGACAGACTACGACGCGTCTCGACATCTTAGGTCTTCTTCAGGCAAGATAAACAACAATCAGGACAACTGAAACGAAGAACGAGCAATCACTGATCTCCAATTCGGCGCAAGATGGGCGCTGAAACAGAATTCACTCTGTAGGACACATGTTCATGTAGGACATTTCCGACGTTTGCACACACACACACAAACACACACACACACACACACACACACACGCGCGCGCGCGCGCGCATTCACACACGCACACACACACACACACACACTCACTCTCTCTCTCTCTCTCTCTCTCTCTCTCTCTCTCTCTCTCTCTCTCTCTCTCTCTCTCTCTCTCTCAGTTTATCGTTGGATGTAGGATGAAAAGACAGACACGAACAAAAACACATAAAAGAAACACGATGCGTTAAGAGGGCTCGTCGTTAACATAAGAAGCATCTCGACGTTGAGTAAAGAACACCTAGCAGCAATGCCAACAACAGCGGCAGTACGGCAGCGTGAAGAACTTCCACAATAATAGGCAAAGCAACA
Source organism: Conus betulinus (assembly GCA_016801955.1). Taxonomy (NCBI): domain Eukaryota; kingdom Metazoa; phylum Mollusca; class Gastropoda; order Neogastropoda; family Conidae; genus Conus; species Conus betulinus. The sequence continues at coordinate 28,347 of JADBJO010011488.1, read as the reverse complement.
ATGCACAAAGAGAGAGAGAGAGAGGGGGGGGGGGGGGGGGGGGGGGGGGGGGGGGGGGCGGGGGGGGGACAGAGAGCGAGGGAGCGAGAAAGAGAGAGAAAGAGACAGGCAGGCAGGCAGACAGACAGAGATGTAAGGCGGGATTTGGTGTTGGTGTTTTGGGGGTAATAGGCCACTCACCGGTTCGCATGCCACTGAGAAATGCAGAGAACATCATCATGGGTCTGGCTCTGATCCGACCAGTGTTCGTCGCCAGCAGTCGGCACGTGCACGCACTGTTCACATTGCTCACCCATTAGACACCCCCCTCCTCTCTCTCTCTCTCTCTCTCTCTCTCTCTCTCTCTCTCTCTCTCTCTCTCTCTCTCTCTCTCTGTGTTCCAAATGTGCATACTTTCATTTTATTGACTTTTATACATGCTTAGTGTTGTCCATTGTAGTACCGTTCTGTATGACCCCACCCCACTCCTCTTCTACCCCATCGTTTTTGTTGTTTTTTTTTCTTTTCTTTCTCTCTCTTCCCTTTCCAATTGATGTTCTATTATCATTGCACGACCAGTGTTTTTCCTTTTTCACACATTATTTCGTATCACTGCATATTGTACTCCCTACGGGGGCGAGGACTGGATGTCAAAAAAAAGCGCAGCAATGCTTATCAATTATATATCATAAATAATTTTCTCTTTTCTTTTTCTTTCCTCTCTCTCTCTCTCTCTCTCTCTGTCTCTCTCTCTCTCTCTCTCTCTCTCTCTCTCTCTCTCCTCTCTCTCTCTCTCTCTCTCTCTCTCTCTCTCTTTTGTTTCATAATTATTATTTTCGAGTTCGTCACTGTTCTGCTGACACATCCAGCGCTTTTCTTTCCGGATGTATGTACGAGAACTCAGAGAGAGAGAGAGAGAGAGAGAATAATAAAACTGAAGAAAGAAAGACATAAAATATGATGCAGGTGTGCAGACTGACACACGACCTCGTGAAGATCGAATTGTGGAATCCACTTTCTTCCTCGCCGTTCTCCCAGCCTCTTTCTCAACGTCGTTCCTCATTTTATTCCCCCCCCCCCCTCCCCCATCTTTCCTTCTTCTTTAACCCTCATAGTACATTGGTTCTGAAGAAGAAAAAAAAAACGGGAGGTGGGGGATGTAGAGAGGCAGAGAGAGAAATAGAGAGAGGGGGGGGGGGGGGGGGCATTTTATGTGGAAGGATGAAAATTGAAGAAACATGGGGGGGGGGGGGGGGGGGGGGGGGGGGGGATTGTTTTCTTAGTTTCGCACGTTTGTTTTCTTCTACTTTCTAATTATTTTTTCTAAGTTACTTTGTATTGCTACTTTATATAGAACGGAAGAAGAAAGAAGAAAAAAAGACAAGACATCTCAATTAAGAGAGAGAGAGAGAGAGAGAGGAGAGAGAGAGAGAGAGAGAGAGAGAGAGAGAGATGATGATGTTTATTCTGAAGGGCCTGGACCTTGTCACCCCAGGGACTACAGACACTAACACACGAACGCTTTTACACAATACAGACTACTTATAACACGAACACATTAATGAGAACACACACAAAAGACACACACGCACACACGCACGCAGCACGCACGCACGCACACACACACACACACACACATACACACACACACACACACACACACACACGCGCGCGCGCGCGCGCGCGCGCGCGCGCGCGCACGCATACAAATACGCATGCACGTATGCATGCAGACACACGACATAAATAATATTCCTAAGTGTAAAAGGGATATAAGAAGCGTTAGTCACTTTTTAAAAAATCAGCCGCGAGAGAGAGAGAGAGAGAGAGAGAGAGAGAGAGAGAGAGAGAGAGAGAGAGAGTTTTCTAATGAGGGGGGAAAAAAACTTTTCTCGTTTTTTTTTTCTTGTTTGTTTGTTTGTTTTAATCCGACTTCAAATGAAGGGCATTGCAAAGAAAGTGCAAGTTTAAGTTATACAGATGTGTAAAATACATTGATTTAACTGCACATGCTAAGAAGTATAACAGATGCATTGAGAGAGACTCAATACGCAAGACTCAAAGAATTTACTGTTATAAACCTCCAGCCCATTAACAGTTGGAAAGGGAATGTGGGGTAGGGCATGTGGATGAGAAAAGGAGCGGGGGGGGGGGGGGGGGGGGGGGGGGGGAGGATGAGGGGAAGAAACGGAAATGAAAATGGACTGACTAGAACACACATGCCATAGTATGAATACATCACATTCTTCAACACATGGGACCCACATCGCGGAAGTTTGGCAAACGATGCGATATCATCTACCTATCTTTCCGGTAAATTCAATACAATTGCAGCTGTGATATTTTCTCCTATAAAACAAAATCATTTTAAGAAGTGTCCAGATCCCCTTTCTCATCAGCGCTGATACACAAACGCCACTGTCGTTTCAATAGCACACACACACACACACACACACACACACACACACACACACACACTGTCACACACACACCACACACACACACACACACACACACACACACACACACACACACACACACACACACACATACACACACACACACACGCACGCGCGCCACTGTCGCAGTAGCGCGCACCACCACTGTCTATTCAATAGCTGATACACACACCACCACTGTCTTTTCAATAGCTGACCTCCCTCCCCCGCCCCCTCCCCCCCTATCTTTTCAATAATCGTGCAAACTGGCGAGAAGGCCGTCCACCGTTTTTGCATTCTCTTTGAAACATGTCATTATTTGCTCGAATATGTCATTCTCGCTTTGTTGTTTCAGAATGCTTTGGGGGGGGGGGGGGGGGGGGGGGGGGGGGGGGGGGGGGGGGGGAGTGGTCGAAGTATATACAGCGGGGACAAACTAAGGGGGGCCACGTGTTTGAATAAGTTATTTCCCTTAGGTCGAAGTATACAAAGCGAGACAACTAAGTACGGCCACGTGTTTGAATAAGTTATTTCTCTTAGACCACACACCACACACACACACACACACACACACACACACACACACACCTCTCTTTCGATTTCATTTCTCATGCTCCTTTCTGGGATAAAGGTTTGTCAAATAGTTTCTCACTCTGATTTTCTGGAAACTGTTGTGGATTCATCTTTAGTTTTGCTTAACGACGGGAGAACTATGCGCGTATCCCAGACATTTCTCATCATAGAGCATCGGCGCTTGATCTAACCTTTGTTTCACCTGCTTTAGCATTAACAGCAAAGTGGGATACAGCCAATGACCCACTAGGTAGTGACCATGTGCCAATACTTTTATCTTTTAAAGAATCCGTTGGATCTGAAGTTAGTGGTGAAGATGTTATACCCAAATTTAATTACATAAAGGGCAGATTGGGAAACTTTTCAAAATTGCCTCACTGAGAAGACTGAGAGTGAAAGTTATTTGTGAGGATGTTAACATCTTTTTTGATAACTTTCAGAAAGCAGTTCTTGAGGCTGCTGCTCTTGCTATTCCAAAAAAAAAAAAAAAAAGGATCAAAAAGGTGTGAAACATTCTCAGGGAATGTCTGGTAGAATCAGGCTTGCGAGGAGGCGCTGTTAAAGCAAAAACATTAGCTTATCTTAAGTGGCTAAAAGTTAGAAAAGTTCCTGTGCAAGAGATAAAAGATGCAGCTCATAAAGAAATGTGCAGTACAAAAATAAAAGCAAACAGAGTTACAGCGCAAGCAAAAAGACAATACTGGTCACAGTTCTGTCTGTCTAAATGAAGTATCTGACTGTAAAGACTTGAAAAAGGTGTGGGATAAGGTGAAAGAAATGAAATCGGGCGTTTAAACTCCAAGATTACCCAATCAAAACAACAAGTAAAGAATTTCTATCTCCCAAAGAAAAGGCTGAGGAATTTGCATCTATGTACGTTAAAACATGTACGGAATGTTTGCCTAATGAACAAAAGTCGTTTAGATTGAAAGAAAAAAATACTGATAACTATAGAGATCCTGTACCAAACAACAACAGTACTATAAATGTATCAATATCTTTAGAGAGGAAGTCAGGAATGCCATCCGTCTGTTGGGAAATAAAACGGTTTCGGTTGGTTTGGATGGGATTTCTTACACTATGTTAAACCATTTACCAGAGAAACTGGATAGTCATTTTACATAAATTATTTAACAAATGTTGGGAATGTGGACAAATTCCCGATATGTGGAAGACGACGTCTATTGTGACTCCTATTCTAAAGCAGGGCAAGCATCGATCTGAGACGTCTAGCTATAGACCCATTTCAGTCACGTCTCATACTGGAAACGTCATGGAAAAAATAGTAAATTTCAGAATGGCCTATTACTGTGATAAAAATGATGTATTTTCTTCACATCAAGCTGGATTTAGACAAGGACGAAGTACAATTGATCACCTGACACGACTAACTACTCAAATTAAGGAACAGTTTTTCTAAACGTAAAAAGTGTCCTTGCTTCCTTCTTTGATCTTACTAAAGCTTACGATAGAGTGTGGCACAGCCGACTATTGTATAAATTAAAACAAAATGGGTCTTTCTGGTCACGTCTACAGTTATGTGAAATCCTTTTTAAGTGGGAGACACATAATTACCAAAGTTGGTGTGACTTTATCATCCTCAAGATCTATAGATATGGGAATTCCACAAGGTTCTATAATCTCCCTATTGTTATTCAACGTATGCTATATGACTTACATACATGTTTTTCATCATATACCAAGGTAGCTCAATATGCTGATGACATTGCAATATGGATTAATGTATCTTTAAAGAAAAGTACAAATTTACGTCATATAAATTATATTCAGAAGCTCTTTCAGAACGAGCTGGATAAATCAAATAGTTATATGCATTTGAACGGCTTTCAATTCTCTGTTGAAAAGACACATTTGGTTCTCTTTAACAATGGATATAACCCAAGTAACTTGCCTACATTTTTTTCTGGGAGGACGGGAATTTTTTTATAAAATTGAAGTAAAATTTTTATGTGTCCTACTTACACCAAAAACTAAAAAATGGAAAAAAACATATTGACTCGATTGTTACTAAAGCGGTTAAAAAAGTTCGAATTTTCTAAAAATTGTCAATCACTCTCCATGGGGACAGGATCCCAAAGTTTTGTTGCATTTAGCAACCAGTCTTGTACGATCTAGACAGACTTATGGACAGGAAGTATTCTTTTCTGCTCCGCGATCGCATTTAAAGAAACTTCAAAGAATTGACAGTAAAGCTGTAAAGTTGGCCCTGGGGTGTACCTGTGCACACTAAGTCCTCTGAAGTTTATAAGATAGCAGGCCTTTTGCCACTTGATGAAGAAAGGAAAATAAGTTCTGTAAAATAGTAGTGAGACGGATTGCTGTGGACGACCTTGAAGAGTTAAATACACGATCCGACATTGATTTTTCGAAAAATGCACAGAAAAATTCCAATTTAGAGACGCTTCGTTCATATGTTTCAGACGTTTTTAATTCATCAAAGATTAACCCACACGAGGTAGCGCCTCGCGTACTGGTTCCGCCGGTACCCCTTGGGAACTAACGGAAGTAAAAGTTAACATTTTTTCTCTGATCTAAATATAAAGCGAAGTCGCCGCATGTGTTAGCAGCATCTGTCAAAATTGACATGGAAGAAAAGTTTACTAATTATTTGAAAGTATACATTGACGGCTCAGTTCTTGATGATGGTAGTGCGGGATCTGGCTTTGTAATTCCAGATTTCAAAGCTGAAAAATCATATTATTTAGGTAAGGGTCATTCCATATTTACAGCTGAACTTGTTGCTGTCCTGATGGCATTAAATTATTTAATTTCCTTGCCAGTCTCAATATTTAATATCCTGTTTTGTGTTGATTCACAGTCAGTATTAACAAGTTTG
>JADBJO010011488.1:0-17500 GCA_016801955.1 Conus betulinus | reverse complement strand
GCGCGCGCGCACACACACACACACGCACGCGCGCACACGCACGCACGCACGCACGCACGCACCACACCACACCACACCACACACACACACACACACACACACACACACACACACACACACACAACACACACACACACACACACACACACACACACACACACACACAAGCGTGCGCGCGCTCAAACACACGCACGCACGCACGAGGCAAGATCTCTCTCTCTCTCTCTCCTCTCTCTCTCTCTCTCTCTCTCTCTCTCTCTCTCTCGCACTACATTCCACATCATTCTCAGAGAGAGAAAGGGGGGGGGGGGGGGGGGGGGGGGGGTGGGGGGGGGAGATTCGCTGTCCATTAAAAAAAACACACACACACACAAAAAAGCTTCCCAGAGTTTATCATCAAACAGCACTGTGGCGATACCCGCCTTCGGCAACCCCACCCTTCCCTTCTCCCCCCCCCCCACCATTTCTCCTTCCTCACCTCCCTGCCCCCTCCCCCCAACCTCTCCCTCCCCCCCCCCCCCCCCCCCCCCCCCCCCCCCCCCCCCCCCCCCAACCCCGGACCCCCCCCCGAGCGACCGAGCAATTAGCAGTGAAAGACGCGCGGGTAAATAATCAGAGAGAGCCTGCCTGCCTGCCTGCCTGCCCGCCTGCGGCTCCTCCACTTCCCGCCCCCTCCTTGCCCGCCCTCCCCCTCCCCCACCCCTACCCCCTTTCCACTTCCACTTTCCGCTTCTCTCCCTTTCTATTCCACCACCACCACCCTCCTTTGTTGCTGAAGTCACACCCCCCACGCGCTAGTTCACATCTCCCATGGCACAAGAGGTGACTATGTGATTCGCTTGCTACATGCAGCCTGGGGGTGCCTTTGTGTGGTGTGGTGTGTGTGTGTGTGTGTGTGTGTGTGTGTGTGTGTGTGCGTGCGTGCGTGCGTGTGTGCGTGCGTGCGTGCGTGCGCGTGCGCGCGTGCGTGTGTGTGTGTGTGTGTGTAGGAGGGTAATGTGTGCGTGCGTATGTGTATGTGTGAGTGTGTGTGTGGAGGGGGTAATGTGTGCGTGCGTGCCTGCCTGTGCGTGCGTGCGTGTGTGTGTGTTTAGGGTGTGTGGGAGCTATGATTTCAATCCCGCATAGTTTGATTGTTATTGCCTCCCCTTCTTCCTGATGTATTTACGCGTTGCTCTGAATAAACATTCTTTCAAATGAGCCAAAAACAAACCAAACCAAAATCGAAATCCTGTGAGCCATTTTCGTTTGGCGCACTTAAAGATGTCCAGTCTCTCTATACTCTCATGCCTGTGTGTTCATCAAATCCCCATGTGATCCAGTAACTCTATTCCTACATCTGTCCGAATCTCTCTGTGTACGCACATCTCCAGAAGTTTTGTTAGGTAGGGTACTCAAGGTCTGACCAGCGCGTTGGGCTAATTAAGACGCAGGTCAGGCATCTGCTAAGTCGAATCCACAAGACCCTCTCCTTAAATTCTCTCATCTTAGTCGTTAACTCGTCAGCTTTAAATCATGCGCAGTGTGGTCGCGATCTTAGCGGATGTGGTGTAGCGTGTATTATGAACTAGTCCGTACGCAATGGCATCTTGATGACACTGAAACTGACACCTTAAGTTTAGTTCCAGTTTTGAATTCCCGTTTCCTTTTTCAAAGAGCATCTTTATTCAAGAAGTGCAACGTGATGGAAAGTAAAAAAAAAAAAAAAAAAGAACAAATGGTAGAAATGAGAATAGACAGACATTTTAAACGTAATGGTAAAACCAACTTACGTTTAGAAGACAAAAGGTTAGAACATCTCTGGGAGAGAGAGAGAGAGAGAGAGAGAGAGAGAGAGAGAGAGAGAGAGAGAGAGACTTGATATTTTATTGTCATTACCAAACAGGTCTTTTGACAAGGGGGATAGGGGGTAACAGAACAATAACATTTACCTCTTCCTTTCCTTGTAAACAAATAGTATATATCTATTCTCAGTGTGTATCAAATCAAAGGTTAACAAAAAACAATAAAATCGTAACATCTGCGTATGTCCTCGCACACAGATGTAATACAGAAACGTTAAAAAAGAAATGTAAGTCTGACTCGACCAACCACTCAATCAGATGATGTTCTATCTTACTCCACATGCGATGAATGATATTATTCATTCATATATCTCTTATAATGCATTGTCCTTAATTTGACTATCTTTCATGTCAATTTTCAAGGCTTCTGCGATGAATTTTGTAACTGATTTAATTACAAGTTCGTCATTTGATGATAACACGACAGAGACATCTTGTCTCTTAGCTGTGTCTAACTGGAAAATGAACAATTTCAAGCACTACACGTAGTGCAGTGGAACAGAAAATGTTCTTCGTCGTCAATAATGTGCCTACATGCAGGACAAGGTGATTTTCTGTGGATGTAAATGTTCCACATTCAACCATCTTTCATTCGCATTAAAACCTAAAGTTCTCGACCTGAATTTGCGTAATTTATACTGTGCCATTTATTTGTTATAACACTGAGAAACTTGAGAGAGAGAAGAGAGAGAGAGAGAGAGGAGAGAGAGAGAGAGAGAGAGAGAGAGAGAGGAGGAGTATGAGGCAAGCCGAGTATATTATGAAAGTTTACATATGCATATTTTGGTTTTTATATGTCCTGTACAGTTTCCAATGGGGCTGTTTGGGGCGACGTAACAGTTCTAGAGAGCTATAACCATATGGATACTAATATAATGTTCGAGGTCAGAATCATTCATAACTCAGTCTGGGTCTGCTAATATCGGCATACATGGATGCCATCTGGAGAGAAAATCGTTTTATACATTTTTTTTCCGAGCAAGATACTCTTCAGTTTTATATCTCTATTTTCAGCTTCTTGAGAAATACCTGTAGCCTAGGTGATTTTTCTTCTGATCTACACTGTTGTAGATAGTGTTTAGCAAATAATACAATGAAATGAAATACGTGATCCATCTGTACATTGACGTCAAATCCAGCTATGGCTAAAGATTCAGTTATCAGTAAATTAAATACACACAGACTTTTCTCATTCGTTAAATCCCACCGGCGTTTCCCAAAACCGTGGCATGACCGTACAATACCAAAACATAATGTGTCATTTGTGTTCCAGTTTTTGTCTGTTCCCTTCGCTCTGTGTTGACCAGTCCACGTGTTTCCCGCTTATATTCCCATCTCTTGTCTGTTCCTCTCCGTAGGGGTTCACATTTCCATGTGGTTTCCCTCTCTGTTCCCGTATATCCCCTGCTCCCATCCATTTCTATGTGTTCACATCTCCATAGGGTTTCCTCTCTGTTCCCATATATCCCCTGCTCCTATCCATTTCTATGTGTTCACATCTCCATAGGGTTTCCCTCTGTGTTCCCATATATCCCCTGCTCCTATCCATTTCTATGTGTTCACATCTCCATAGGGTTTCCCTCTGTGTCCATATATCCCCTGCTCCTATCCATTTCTATGTGTTCACATCTCCATAGGGTTTCCCTCTGTGTTCCCATATATCCCCTGCTCCTATCCATTTCTATGTGTTCACATCTATAGGGTTCCCCTCTGTGTTCCCATATATCCCCTGCTCCTATCCATTTCTATGTGTTCACATCTCCATAGGGTTTCCCTCTGTGTTCCCATATATCCCCTGCTCCTATCCATTCTATGTGTTCACATCTCCATAGTGTTTCCCTCTCTGTTCCATATATCCCCTGTTCCCATCCATTTCTATGTGTTCACATCTCCATAGTGTTCCCTCTCTGTTCCCATATATCCCCTGTTCCCATCCATTTCTATGTGTTCACATCTCCATAGGGTTTCCCTCACTGTCCCATATATCCCCTGTTCCCATCCACTTCTATGTGTTCACATCTCCATGTGTTCATGTCTTTGCTGCATTCCCATTCTGCCTGTCCGCATCTCTCTCTGTTCCTGTCTCTGTATTCCCCATCTCTTCCTGTTCACATCTCTATGTATTCTCATCTCCATGTGTTCATGTCTTTGTTGCATTCCCATTCTGTCTGTTTGCATCTCTATGTAATCCTCATCTCTATGTCTTCCCCATCTCTGCACTCCCATCTCTGTCCATTCCCGCCTCTGTGGGTGTGTTTGCGTTTCTCGTGTAACACTGGATACAGAGGGAATGTCTGCTTTGTTGAGAGTTTGATGTAGTGTAGACAAAGACGGCAGTGCTGCTGTACAGAGGGAGTTTCTTTTGTTGAGAGATTGATATAGTGTAGACAACGACAGCAACGGTGCTGCTATACAGAGCGAGTTTCTTTGTCGAGAGTTTGATATAGTGTAGACAAAGACACAGTGCGGCTATACAGCTGGAGTGTCTTTGTTGAGAGATTGATATCTTGATTAATGTAGTATAGACAAAGACAACGGTGCTGCTGTACAGAGGAAGTCTTTTAGATGAGAGATTAATCTAGTGATTAATATAATACAGACAGACAACAGTGCTGCTATACAGCTGGAGTGTCTCTTTGTTGAGAGATTAATCTAGTGATTAACACAGTACAGACAAAGACAACAGTGTTGCTGTACAGAGGAAGTCTCTTTGTTGAGAGATGAATATAGTGCAGACAAAGACAACATCGCTGCTACACAGAGGGAATCTCTTCGTTGATATGGGCAGGCTTTTGATTAATTTAAGACAGCGAAAGGGGAAGGTGGTTGGTGTGTGAGAGAGGTTCTGTGCAGGGTAAAGTGGCTACAGTTACGGTGTACAGCCCATATGGGCCTGCAGTGTGCCGATGTCTTGCAGTCTACACAGAAAGGCACACATAGAATCAATATCCCTCGACAGGCCTAAGATTTATGGTGTGGTCGCTAATGGCTCGTCAGATTCTGAGACAGGGTTTAGTTGTTGTTGTTGTTGTTGTTGTTGTGTTTGTTTGTTTGTTTTCAGAAACATTGAAATGAACGCGATACAAGATGCAAAATAACAAGTTCAGTCACTTTTGCAAACGAACAGCTATAAATTTACAAGAAATTACGGTAAACGAATATCCTACACTTGTAACATTCTCTTGCACATACATGTTGATAATAATGGCACAAACAATGTTAGGTAGGTGTTCAAGGTCTGACCAGCGCGTTGGGCTAATGCGTAGGTCAGACATCTGTTATGTCGTAGCCACGAGACTTTCTTCTTACATTCTTTCAACTTGGTCATTAATTCCCCATCGGCTTTAAATCATGCACAGTTGTGGTCTCAAAACTTAGAGGATGTGGTGTGGCGTCTGTGGATTAGTCCGCACGCAGTGACGCCTCCTTGATGAAACTGGAACAGGTCTGCACATACTATAACAAATTTGATAACTTCTAGAGTAACAGGGAAAAAAACCACGATGATCGCAGTATAAATGTCATGCCCAACATGTACTCAGCGTACAAAGTAGCAAGTTCACTCGTGCATTTTACGGTCATATTTGGTTTCGGGGGCCTGTTAGGGTTCACACTCAACCAAACCCAGAAATTGTGTGTGTGTACTGTCGCAATGTGCGTGCAGTTGTCCTGAACTCTCAATAGTTTGCCATTGTTTAGGAGCAGAAGGCTTACTGCACCAAAATACGAAATTACTCAAATCAGATTTTAAACAGAATTTAAAGTAACTCCGCAATTAAAACATGGACAAAGAAATAACGAGACAAAACACAACGCGTTTCGACCTCTTAGGTCTTTTTCAGACAAGAGAAACAACATTCAGGACAATGAAAACGAAGAACGAGCAATCACCTTCTCAAATTCGGCAGCAAGATAGGCGTTGGATTGCTCGTTCTTCATTTTCATTGTCCTGAATGACGTTTCTCTTGCCTGAAGAAGACCTAAGAGGTCGAAACGCGTCGTGTTTTATATTGTAATTCGTTTGCCCATGTTCACCGGTGGAGTTGCTTTCAATTCTTTTGAAAATTTGTTTCAATTTCAGCCCGCAATCACCTCGCTTTGGAACTTACTCAAGCCAGGTTCACATTAACCTGTGGTCACATGCGTGCCGTGTGATCGAGCCATCGCCTGGCATTCTGCCAAGGTTACCCCAGGTCTTGAACAGACTACGACAAAATCTGCCAAACAATATCTACACCACGGATCCACACCACACTACGGATCTACATGATCCACACCACGAATCCACACCACGGATTCACACCAAAAAATATCTTTCCACCATTTTTTTTTTTTTCATTCAAATCTGATCAGTAATTTTTGCGTAATCTCACAAACAGACAAATGGGTTGCAGTGTGTATGCAGTTGACTGAAGTCTCAATGGTTTACGATTGTCCAGTAGCAGACGGGTTCCTGAACCAAAATACGAAATTACCCACATCAGGTTCACATTAACCTGTGGGTCGCATGCGTGCCCTGAGAGCCATCGCCTGGCAATCTGCCAAAATGACGCTCGGTCTTGGAGCAGACTTCAAGATCTGCCTGAGGAGGTCCAGGAGATGTGGGGAGGCGATGAAGCAGAACGACCAGTGTCGAGTCTCTGTTCGTGGCTCACTGATCCCTCTGAAGCGGACGTCGTCGACACATCTTGACGGCAGGCTGGCAGGCGAGCGGAAGTCCCCGGGTCCGTGCCGTTTCCGGCCGCCATGTTTTCATTATGAGAGATGAGACGACAGGCCGCACGCCACGGTTAGCATAGGTTTGCTCCGGCATTTCATCTTAAAGTAGTAACTGATCCAAAGAACAACTCCCTACCAGTTTATTTCACTTCTTGTTTGGGTTTGTTTTGTTTCGTTTTTTTTTTTTTTTTTCTTTTTGGGGGGTGGGTGGGGGGTGGGGGGTGGGGGAGTGGAATTACTACCGATGACATGTGCAATCTTCAAATACATGACGTTCCCCTAGCTTTATGTCCATCCCAGGCCTTGGCACTCACCCGTGACCCTATCTTTGCGCCAGGGGTTGGCCCGCAAACAGTCCCATTCCTTTGATTTTGATCGGTCTGCTTGGAACACCTGGCTTGTACCTTGATGGCCATATAAAAGAAAACCAGGAGAATCAATTTTCAGACACTGTTAAAAAAAAAATCTAACAATCTCATTGAGTAAGTATAAAAAACACTCGACTCCTTGAGCAAGGCCTTGGTGCATTAATTTTTGGCGTGCATCCACGGGTCAATGCGGATGGGCTTTCAACCAATGGCAAGGAGGGTCACAGAATGTGACGGATGATCCAGCCCGACAAACAGCCTGATGCTCAGAAAAAAAAAAACAGTGAAGAAAAGCAAATGAAATTCAAACAATCGAGTTTCTGAATCGGTTATTACGGTTGAAATCCGCTTCATCCTCGACATATAATCACGATGCATTTGTCCTAAAGTGCGCGAGGTCAAAAGGGGAAATCTTTGGAATCATACGCTGCCATTATCTATGTCCCTGTTCAACCAAAATAGTAACATTCTCTGGTTGGTAGAGGCAGCTGTCGGCATTTATGCTCCTGAGACATCCTTTCTGCCCTTTGTCCCTGATTACTGATGTTGTCTATTACAGTCTTTTCTAACAAATGTCTTTATCGTGTTACAGATTAGCCCTATTATGTCCTTATCTGGCCCACCAGGATAAGCTGTGGGCCCCCTTACATTAACAGCTGACTGTAAGCTAACAGCAATGCACACTCCCTTGCGGATGTAGCCTACCCATTCTTTCCCACAGCCGCGCGCACGACACGTATCGAGTCAGTTCAGAATCAGTTCCAGCCAGCGCTCGCCTTCAAAGAAATTCCCAACCAGAAAGCAGCATGAGGACTCTCTCTCTCTCTCTCTCTCTCTCTCTCTCTCTCTCTCTCTCTCTCTCTCTCTCTCTCTCTCTCTCTCTCTCTCTCTCACACACACACACACACACACACCACACACACACACACACACACACACACACACAGTGGCCAGGGATAGTGGGACACAGGCACTGACCCGGTCCTCATTGAACGCGCCTTAATCAGACAATACTGTGGTACGAATTCATTCACTGGGTGGAGGAAGATGCAGTATCATGTTTCATTACAGAAATAGCATTTTCTTAACTCTCTTCAGTTCTTTCCCTTGAATTTCGATCACCGGTGGTCGACGGTTTTCCTCCCGGAATCATGGTGTTTAAAACAACATTTTTGTTATCTGAAGCAATATATCGCCTTTTAAAATACAAAACAAAATAGACACATTCATCACAAAAAATCATTATTTCAGAAACAATGAGCAGAATGTTATGAAACAAAGAATGTCCGTCATGCAAAATGCAAAAATCTCAACAACAAAAAAAAAAAAATTTTTTTTCTTTGTGGTACATTCCACGTTCAGTGCATTAATCACAATGACGTATTTGTAATTAATCGACAAAATCCTCAAAAGAATCTCTAACTGCGCCGGTCTATAAATACTCGATTCTTTAAGCAAGGCCTTGGTGCATGAATTTTTGTGTGTAGCCACAGTGCGTTTTCAGTGGTCTCAACGTCTCTCATTTCCTGTGGGTTGCTGCCTTTACTTCCCTTTCTTTCCTGCCCTGGCCCAGGAAGCTGATGATGACGACATTCCAGTGGCTTCTTGGGGAAGGGGAGGGGTTGGGGGGGGGGGGGGGTGCGATTCGGAATTGAATGCCATTATTTTTCCGCTTCCTTTTTCCCCCCTTCCCTTCTTCATAAGTCATCCATGTGCGCTGCTCTTTTTTTCCCTGTTATTGTCCCTCCCTTTCTGCCTCTGCAGTGAAGAGATACCATGAGAGAAACCATGATGGCACCTTAACCCATGCTGTAAGGAAACTAAGCTGCCTTCACCCAGATGATCAGTTGGGTGGCACGCAGCTCGTCTGAACTGGTCGAAGGTACTAAAAGACTTGAACGGAAACATTCGGCTGAAGTTGGTAGACAGTTTATAGACGGAGAAGGAAAACAAAAGAAAAGAAAAAAAAAAAAGAAAAAACACACACACCAAGACACACACACACAATGACACACACACACACACACACACACACACAAGGACTTCAAGGAACTTCTTGAGTGTGAATTTATCCTCCTCCTGTTGTGGCCTTCAGCATTGTGATTCGCTGCTTGCAAAGAGAGACAGAATCCGCAATTGGCTTGTATGATTAAATATATTGAACAAAAGGATAAAAGGCTCCGACTTGGCATCAGATTCATGTTAATCATAATTTTCTTTGCTTCTATGAGCTAGCACCTTCAGGTGTATCTTTTTTCTTGTCTGCCATTTTGCTGACTCTGGGGGAAAGGGTCAGTGAAGGTGAGCAAAGACCCACTGATCGCAGGGAAAGTCCTGTTGACAGCGGGAAAGACTGTATCCCAGGATCCTCGTCAGAGGGCACGTAAGACCTCATGGCAAAAGCTTGGCCGTGCCTGGAGCTATACTGTCTCCACCTATCAGCGGAACAGCATCCAGTGAGGCTGCAGGATCCACACGGCAATTGCTTGACGGTGGCGTTTTTTGCGCTGATTGGCTTGGCTCTGCACCCATGGGGACGCCCCCACGGAGGCTCTGCACCCCATGGGGACGCCCCCACGGAGGCTCTGCACTGGATACCCATGGGGACGCCCCCACGGAGGCTCTGCACTGGGGGATACGGAGGCTCTGCACTGGTATGCCATGGGGACGCCCCCACGGAGGCTCTGCACTGGTATTCCCCTGGGGACGCCCCCACGGAGGCTCTGCACTGGTATACCCATGGGGGACGCCCCCACGGGGATGGTATACCCATCCCACCCCACGGAGGCTCTGTCGTGTCACATCCAATAGTCAGTATACAACTGCATCTGACAAGGAGCAACTATATCCATTGACGTCTTAATGGAATGTCTCGTGCGTGCCTGCACACTATGTGAACACACCGCAGGCTTCCGAGGGTGGTGCAGGATTGTTTCCTGCTGATTGGTTCGGCAGTTGAGGACAGAACTTCTCTGGGTCCCACCTGCACCTTCGGGTGTATCTTTTTCTTTTCTTTCTGGCTGCCTACGAAAGCCAGAGTTGGTTAAGCCTTCCTAAGGATTTGAAAAAAAAAAAAACCCGTAAAGTTTCGTTAACGTGTGAACATGGTGAACAAGTATCAGTCCCGGGAAGGATAAGCCCTAGGGAGAACATGAACAGCAGGTCTTCATATTAGAAACCCCCTCAGACAAGTGTTTCGGCCCCGGACACCTTACACTCTGAGGGGGCCGGGCCGCTTCCAGGTCATGGCTCTCAGATACCCTTTTACTGCCAAACTAAATCTTCCTGGCGTGACCATAAACTTTTGTATAAATGGGCGTCTGAAGGCGTGCCTTATTTTTTTAGATGACTGTCTTACCCATATTACTGTTGGACACCTGTTCAATATGATCAGCTGGAACTCTTCAGCTGCCGCTGCCTTTGTCTTCATGGTTCTGGTACTCTTTTTACTAGAAATTCTGTGCTGTTTTAATGAGATGATGGCTGAGCCTACAAATTTCTCTTACATCAACCTTTATGGCGAAGACTTTGGTCTGGAAGCCAGATTCTCTCAAGCTGATGCGTAGACTGCCGTACTTCTCGGTCTCGTAGATGTGAGCTTGCTTTCCTGACACAGTGAGTTCGATCAAAAACATTTGTTTTGATTAGCTTGGGTCGACAACCATATCCAGTCTCATGCTACTCTTCCTTATGACCTGTGGATGGTTTTCGTTCCATTCTGAAAAGTCTGCTGTGCATTTCCAGCCAGCCATTCCACCCAGTAAACCACCGTATCTGTGCTCTTCATATCACAGCTGTTCCAGATCAAAATGTGTGGTCCCCTGATGTGCAGAACATTGTTGCTGGAGCTTCTGGTGGCGTAGTGTTTCCTCCGGCAGTACTAGTCGCATTTGCCACCTTCTCAAGCGGTCACTTGTGCCTCCATATTCCTTCCCTGGGTTAGCGCGGCTTTGCATGAACTCAGGACATGTTCCACGGTTTGTTTGCCATGACAGAGTGGACACGTAGGATCGTCTGATTTCGTCCATTTCACCAGGTCTGAATTCAAGGGCAGAAGGTCATATACAGATCTGAGGATGAAGCTGACCCTAAGAGGTGCTATGTGCTATATGTCATTCCAGCTGAAACTTCTTCAGAGTGCGTTTTCCCCACGTAGTCCACTGTCCTTGTTGGCTTTGCTGGACTGCCTCTTGGATTCTCTTGACGTCCTCTTCTTTCTTTATATATCCTCAATTACATGTTCTTCTTTGCTTTCTCTTTCTTCTGACCGCAGCCCTATGTTTTGGTCTGTGTGTGGCCTGTTATTTCCTTAACTTGACGGTTTTTTTAGGTACCATGTCTACTGCCGCCCTAACTTTCCATTTTCTGCAGTCCTTAGATTGGACTGGACAGATCTTACAGCCTTGTTGTAAGAGTCCTGAAGCATGGTTGATGATCTTGCTGTGCCCTCTATGTTCTCCTCGAGGATGGAAATATAGAGAAAACTTCAGCTCTTCTCAGCGGCAGTAGAGGGCAACGTCAGTTGTTGTTGTTGTTGTTGTTGTTGTTGTTGTTGTTGTTGTTGTCGTTGCTGTCGTCGTCGTCGTACCCTGGCTAAAAGACTCCAGGGATCATCCCAACAGCCGAAGCACTTGAACACTATGGTACAAATGCATCAGCTGGGGATGAAAACATTACGTCTGTGAGACCAGGTGTGACACCGAGCCATTTCCTTGTGTGTCTGTTGATTTGGCCTTCATTAATTCCACAGTGCTAATGCTAACAAAGGATGGCAGTAGAGGCCAGAGAAGCTTCGGGATCAGCGTGAACTGCAGACACCTGACCTTGTATTTTTGCCAGGGAGCCTCCACTGGTCTATTATCTGCAGGCTTTCTTCTGCCATTCGCTGGTTTTATCACCCCCTTCACTGGGTGTGTGGTGTGCGTGCGTGTGTGTGTGTTGTGTATGCGCGCATGTGTGTGTGTTGTGTATGCGCGCGCATGTGTGTGTGAGTGTGCGTGCGTGCACGCACGTACATGTGTGTATGAACCAACACATACACAAACGTGGACATGCGCGCACGCGTGCGCGCGTACATACACACACACACACACACACACACACACATGTGCGTGCACACACGCGCGCGCGCGCACACACACACACACACACACACACACACACACACACACACACAACGCGCGCGCGCGCTTCAGATGAAGCCCCGTTCTCAGTGGCCCGCCATCAACAGGGAATACAAGCTGTAATGGCTTGTAGTTTAAGAGAACTAGTTCATTCAAAGTGGCACCATGTCGTCATAAACGCTCCGAAATGCACAGTCAACCATGACAGGCCACACGCCAGTGTCAGGATTTGCACAAAACCACTGTATAATCCATGTCGGCGTTTAGAGGCCTGCCTTAAATTTGAGCCAGCATCTGATGTTAAACTGATAAGTAATCAGAAGAACAACTTCCCACCAATTATTTCTCCGGTTTTTTTGTTTGTTTGTTTTAAAAAAAATGGGGGAGTGGTATATCACTGATGACATCACAGTCCTCAAATACATGATCTTCCCCTTTGTTGACGGCACATTCCAGACCTTTGCTTTGGATTCACCTGTAGCCCTTCCTACCTTTGCGCCAGCTGGAAGTCCAAAAACATTCCCCCAAATCCTTTGATTTAATCTGTGCTTGGAACCATTTGGCATGTACCTTGATGGTCTTATGAAAGAAAAGTAGGAGAATCAACTTTCAGATTCAGTCAACATTCTCAAACCAGTCTCAATGCCCCAGTCTATAAATACTCGACTCCTTAAGCAAGGACTTGGCGCATTATTGTTTTAGCGTGCAGCCACAGACTTTCCCCACCTGCCTCCTCTAAAGGGAGAAGACTCCACCCCTCCCTTCCTCTCAGCCCCATTTAAACCCAATCCCCTACACCACCCCAATCCTCCTTCTCCTTCCCCTCCCCGCCCCTTCGTCCTCCCTCCTTTCTACCCCCCTTCATCCTCCCCCCCCCCCCCCCCCCCCCCCCCCCCCCCCCCCCCCCTCCCGTCTAATTCAAGAGGCAGAAGGGTCGTTATGGGGCCAGTGTTTCGTCACCCATGCACGCTCGTCTGACCTTACCGCTCACCTCCCTCCCGCCACTTTCGCCCCCCCCCCCCCCCCCTCCCCTCCACCCCCACCATCCTGTCGCCTATCCAAACCCACACCTCCCCTCCCCACCCCCATCTAACCTTTTCTCCTCTTTACCCCGCCCATCCCTCACCGCCGCACCCCGCTCCCCCCCCCCCCCCCCCCCCCACCCAAACCAGCCTCACCCATATCCCATTCCACCTCACCTTCCTATCCCTCTTACCCACTAACCTGTCTTTACTGTCCCCTCCCTCCCCCTCCCCCTAGCCCACCATCAATACCACTACTGCCATAATACCATCATCACAAACCTTGCCCCTTTACACACACACACACACACACACACACCACACACACGCGCGCGCGCGCGCGCGCGCGTCTTTCTATTCACCTCTTCTCTCTCTCTCTCTCTCTCTGCTTGTCTCTCTTGTCTCCTTCTCCCTCTCTCCCTCTCTCTTCCCCTCTCTCAAATCTATCTCCTCCCTCTCTTTCTCTGTCTCCTCTCTCTCTATCTCCCCTCTCTCTATCATCCTTTTTTTTTCCCGCTGTTTCTCTCGGTTCACCCCCCTCTCTCTCTTTCTCACTCCCCGTCCCCCTCCCCTCCCCCTCTCTCTCCCCCTCTCTGTCCTCTCGCTCTTCTCTCTCTCTCATTGTTTCTCTCTCTCTCTCTGTCTTTCGCTCTTCTCTCTCTATATGAATGTCTCTGTCTCTCTCTCTCACTCCCTCTCTCTCTCCCCTCTCTCTCTCTCTCTCGCTCTCTCTCTCTCTCTCTCTCTCTCTCTCTCTCTCTCTCTCTCTCTCTCTCTCCCCCCCCCCCCCTCCCCCCCGCACACCCATTTCCATCCTCACTGCCCGTACTGACCTGGTTAAATTGTCAGATTTCCCTGAGCCTGAATACATGGAGGGGTGGGGGAAAATGGCGGGGGAACGACAGGAGAGAGAGAGAGAGAGAGGGAGAGAGAGAGGATCGAAGAGAGAGAGAGAGAGAAGGGATTGGACGAAGAGAGAAATAGAGAGAGAAGAGATTGGATGGGAGAGGAGAGGAGAGAGAGAGAGGAGGAGGGGGGGGGGGGGAGACAGACAGAGAGACAGAGACAATGAGACGGAGAAAGAAAAAGTGATTGGTGAGAAGAGAAAGAGACAGACAGACAGTCAGAGGGAGAGACAGAGAAAGAAAGGGATAGGGTGGTGAGAGAGAGAAAGAGAGAGAGAGAGTAAAGGGGTTGGGGAGGGGCGGAGTGGGGTGGGGGCGTGGCGGGACGGGGAGGGAGTGGGGGGGGGGGGCAGAGCGAGAGGGGGAAAGATAACGAGCGACGTCAACTTCACTGAAACGCAAAGCGATTTTCAAGCGACCCTCCCAAGCGTGAAATGGGTGGAAAAACTAACGACAGTGTGGAAAAAAAAAAGAAGAAAGAAAAAAAAAAGAAAGAAAGGGGGGGGGGGGGGGGGGGGCCTCGCCGCACTGACTCAATAAATGATAATGTAAAAAAAAAAAAAAAAAGAGAGAAAGAAAGTCGAGAGCCAGTGTGTGATCTAAAGCTTTCAACGCGCCGCAAGTCTGTTCCCCCCTCCAAACCCCCATCCCCCCACCCCCACACCTCTCCCCATTCCACTTACCCTCACCTCACCCCATCACTTCCCTTTCCCCTCCTCTCCCTTATCCCAGCAGCCCCCTCAGGGGCGGGAGGGGGCAGGTCGGGGGGGGGGGGGGGGGGGGGGGGGGGGGGGGGGAGGGGAAGGGGGGGGGGGGGAGGGAGAGAAAACGTGGATGAAATGACGGTTTGAACATTGGAGACAGGCTGCTAGGGGGGGACAACTTGGCTTAATGCTCAAAGCGGCAATGAACAGGGGGGATCATTATACAAGAAGCAAAAAAAAAAAAAAAAAAAAAAAAAAAAAAAAAGCAGCAAAAATGAATGAAAGAAGAAAAGGAGAAAAAATAAAAAGTGAAAGAGAAAAAAATGGAATTTAAAAAACGAGACAAAAAAAATTCAAAAAGCAAAAAATAAAGAGAACGAAAAAAGAAAAAGAGAAAAGAAAACTAAACAAAAGAAAAAGAGGGGGGTGGGGGGCGGAGTCTCTTGTGGTGTACGGTTTGGGTGAAATGGAAATGTAATTGCCGTATGTGCTTTATGACCTGCACGTTTTTTTTTTTGTTTTGTTTTGTTTTTTGTTTTGTTTTTTTGTTTTGTTTTGTTTTTTAATAGTTCGTGCTCGGTCTTGTTGTTGCATCAATCAGTGAACAGTCATTCTTTGTTAGTGGGATTGTCCAATCAGCGTCCAGAATAGGCCAATGAATGATGATGATGATGATGGTGATGATAACAACAGTGTTGACATCAACAATAAGTCTTATCATTATCACAGTGATAACAATAACAATAATGAAAGGAGAGGAAGTGGCTGCACACCAAAAAATTCATGCTCTAAAGACCTTGCTTAAGGAGTTGAGAATTTATAGACTGGCGCAATGACATAGTTCTGAGAATTTCTGTCGTGTCTGAAAGTTGATCTCCTCGTTTTCTTTCATGTGCCATCAAGGTACAAACCAGATGGTTCCCAGGAGACAGATTAAAATCAAAGAGACGGGACTGTTTGGGGACTTCCGCTTGGCGCAAAGAGAGGGTCCACGGGTGGGTGCACGGCCTAAAATGTACCGTCAACTAAAGGGAAGGTTATGTATTTGAAGATTGTGATTTTATCGTCGGAAATCCCCCACAAAACAAGAGAAATAATTCGTGTGCAGTTGTTCTTGCGATCATGCAGTTATCAGTTTAACATGAAGTGTTGACTCAAGTTTATGGAAGGCGTCAAAACGCCTCTACAAATTATATAGTGGCGGTGTCGATTCACAGCTCAACAATCTTTAAAGGCGTGTGTTCATGTAGGACATTTCCGACGTTTTGCACACACACACACAAACACACACACACACACACACACACACACACACGCGCGCGCGCGCGCATTCACACGCGCACACACACAACAACACACACACACGCACACTCACTCTCTCTCTCTCCTCTCTCTCCTCTCTCTCTCTCTCTCTCTCTCTCTCTCTCCTCTCTCAGTTTAAATCGTTGGATGTAGGATGAAAAGACAGACACGAACAAAAACATAAAAGAAACCACGATTCGTTAAGAGGGCTCGTCGTTAACATAAGAAGCATCTCGACGTTGAGTAAAGAACACCTAGCAGCAATGCCAACAACAGCGGCAGTACGGCAGCGTGAAGAACTTCCACAATAATAGGCAAAGCAACGATGCACAAAGAGAGAGATTGGGTGGGGGGGGGGGGGGGGGGGGGGGGAGCGAGGGGGGGACAGAGAGCGAGGGAGAGAAAGAGACAGGCAGGCAGGCAGACAGACAGAGATGTAAGGCGGGATTTGTGTGTGGTGTTGGGGTAAATAGGCCACTCACGCGGTTCGCATGCCACGGAGAAATGCAGAGAACAGTCATCTGGGTCTGGCTCTGATCCGACCAGTGTTTCGTCGCCAGCAGTCGGCACGTGCACGCACTGTTCCACATTGCTAACACATTATACCAAGACCCCCCCCCCCTCTCTCTCCCTCTCTCTCTCACTCTCACTCTCTCTCTCTCTCTCTCTCTCTCTCTCTCTCCTCTCTCTCTCTCTCTCTGTTCCAAATGTGCATACTTTCATTTATGACTTTTATACATGCTTAGTGTTGTCCATTACAGTACCGTTCTGTATGACCCCACCCCCTCCTCTTCTACCCCATCGTTTTTGTGTGTTTTTTTCCTTTCTTTTCTTTCTTTCTCTTCCCTTTCCAATTGATGTTCTATTATCATTGCACGACCAGTGTTTTTCCTTTTTCACACATTATTTCGTATCACTGCATATTGTAACTCCCTACTCGGGGCGAGGACTGGATGTCAAAAAAACAGCGCAATGAGCTTATCATTAAGATCATAAATAATTTTCTCTTTTCTCTCTTCCTCTCTCTACCCTCCCTCTTTTTGTTTCATAATATTATTTTCGAGTTCGCCCACTGTATCTGGCTGACACATCCATCCGCTTTTTCTTTCGCTTTTTTTTTTTCTTTGCTTTCTGCCGGATGTATGTACGAGAACCTCAGAAGAGAGAGAGAGAGAGAAAGACATAAGAAACTGAATAAACGAAGCAATTAACGATGAGTCAGGTGTGCAGTGACTGACCCCCGACCTCGTGAAGCTCGAATTGTGTAATCCACTGTTCTCTCGCCGTTACCACCTCCGTCACCTCTCCCCCCCCAGCCCTCTTTCCCTTCTCACGCCGTTCCTCATTTATTCCCCCCCCCCCCCCCCTCCCCAGCCTTTCCCTTCTTTAACCCCTCATAGTACTTGTTCTGAATGAGAGAAAACAACGGGAGGTGGGGGATTAGGAAGGGAGAGAGAAGAAATGAGAAGGGGGGATAAGGGGGTGGCAATTTTAAGGTGGAAGGATGAAAATT
>JADBJO010011487.1:51301-64507 GCA_016801955.1 Conus betulinus | reverse complement strand
TTTTTTCTCTCTGATTTCTTTAGTTCTTATATCTATCTTGCTTTAAGAACGATGAACATTCAGAAAGCAGAGAGACATGCAGACGAACGGAGAGAAACATCTTGATACTTACAAAAAAGTTTATACGTATACAGAGAGAGAGAGAGAGAGAGAGAGAGAGAGAGAGTTGACACAAATGTAAAGACACACGTGCGTGCACTTGTGCACGTGTACGTGCGTGCACACACACACACACACACACACACACACACACACACACACACACACACATTTGAAACATCAGACAATAGAGAATATGGCATGTACCATGTGTGCAGAGAGCAGGTACATTGATTGAGAATCAACCATATTGTTGTGATTGTAATGCAGTTTGGTTTTGAAGTGATATATTCCATATAGATGGAAATGACCAGGCTGTACAAATGAACTAACGAAATAATGGAATAATCTCATAGCGTTTTTTTTTTTTTTGTAAAAAAGATATATATCTTCTCAAAACCAAATTGAAGACCTAGCGATTTGGGGGACAACAACATCAAAACACACAAGCATCAGGACTCCCAGCAGAAGACAGAAAGCCTCAGCGAGATAGCCAGCACCATTAGGCTGAAGGTCAACGAGAGGAAGACACAGGTCATGAGAAAAAATGCCACAAACAACAACAACCCATCACCGCTAACGGCAAACCACTTGATGATGTTTAGGAATTTGTATACTGGGCAGCAAGATGACCACAGACGGCGACTGCAACCAGGAGATCAACGCCAGAATCAGCAAAGCCAACCAAGTCTTCGCAATGCTCAGGCCCATCTGGAGATCCGCCGTCCTCAGCATCCAAACGAAGATTCGACTCTTCAAGAGCAATGTCCTCAGTGTTCTCCTGTATGGCTCAGAATGCTGGAAGACGACCGTCGCCATTGAGAAAAAGCTGGAAGTGTTCCAGAACAAGTGTCTGCGACGTATCCTCAGGATCTTCTGGCCGAACATCATCTCAAACGAAGAACTGAGGACTAGAACGGGAGTCTCCACAATACAGGACACCAACCAGGCGCATTGATGGAGATGGCTAGGGCATGTCTGTCGCATGCCACCCAGCTCACTCCCCAGAACATCCTGCGCTGGACCCCCCAAGGTAAAAGAAAAACGGGGACGACCGAAGGAAACCTGGCGCAGGAAAATAGAAAGGGGGCTGAAATACAAAGGACTGGCTGTCAACAGAGCCCCCAGAGCAGCTGCAGACAGAGCCAGATGGAGATCTCTTGCTGTAGCCTCAAGCGCCAGCAGGCACGGAGAGGACTGAGAGAGAACATCAAAAATTAATTTTTAATCAGTCGTGTTAAACTCTGTGAATCCATAGTCTGTGTTGCTTCTACATTGCCCTGGGCTTAATGGTCGTAGAAAATGTATAATACGCACTCACGCACACACACACACACACACACACACACACACACGCACGCACGCACGCATACACACATCTTCCCTCCACTCATCTATCCTTTCATTCACGGCTTTTTTTTTTTTTTTTTTTTTTTTTTTGGGGGGGGGGGGGGGGGGGGGGTTGCCACACCTGTAAACCATCTTTTTAACATTATAAGATGCAGGGATGTGACAGAGCATACAGACAGGCAAAATCATCTTGATACTGGCAATTCCCAACCTCATACCTTCCCAAATCGGTATAAAACAAACATACATACAAACATGGAAAGAACGAAGTTTTACGCACCTCTGAGGTTTTTATCATTATCATCGGCGGTTTTACAGTGTGGCACTTTGTGCAATACTGATAACAGCTTCACACTACGAAAGGCAGGCTCTGAATGCCAGATTTAGCCTTGTGGAAGAGTACCAACTTCACACAGTAGGATGCGAGTTGAATATCCCATTTGTGTCTGGCTTAAAACCTCACTCTGTTTTCCTGCCCATCATTATTCCGGTGGTAACATTGTGGTGTTATAATTATAGGCCCCCTTCCCTTCGTCCCCCTTTCTCCCCCCCCCCCCCCCCCCCCCCCCCCCCCCCTCCCTTCCCCTGATGTGCTCCTCTGTTAAACCCAGATGGTTATCTGCATCTGCCTAAGGTGTTTCGGACGTTAAATCTGCATGTGAAGAAGAGGCGTTAAGTCACAGTGCTGAAACATCATCTGGTTAAAGTTAAATCGTGCGGTCAACAGAAGAAATATATATGTGACAATAATCGCAGCTGTGACGTCATCGTTGCGTTATGCTCAAGTACATGCACGAGTTACGTTTTCTTACATAGTTCCCATGCTGATTGTCGCCCGTGACGTCTTTTGGCAATGTGTAAAAAAAAAAAAAAAAAAAAAAAAAAGATTTCCGCGCAAGATGCGAGGCACAGAGAGATCATCGTGTGAAATGCCCAATTCACAGAGTTTCCAGAAAAAAACGCTTTGTAAGTGGTGGCCCTTTGACAGAAATACGCAAAATCTGTCCATAGCCATTATTTCCTTTCAGAAAGCTACCGTTGAAGTTAAAAAGTAAAAAACGAAAACTTTCTCCAGCCATAGAAAAAGATATTTTTCCTGAAATGCTACTGTGTAATAATGTTTAATGTTTTTGATCATCAAACTGCTCTTAATCAGGGCCACGAATCGATGTTGTTGTTGTTTTAAGGAAATGTGTTTTTTACCAGTGAAATGCTAATATCGATGACCATGCATGATTTTGTCATTTTCAGCTCTGAAAACAAGTATGAGAAAGAAAAGAAATTTAAAAAAAAATCATGCGAGGGAATGCATGACAAACACGCATAGTAAAAGCTATGCCGGCACGCACAAATTAAAACCGAATCTCTTCGCACACACACACACACACATGCGCGCGCGCACACACACACACACACATGCAAACACACACACACGCACGCGCGTACATACGCACGCACACATGCACGCGTTCAAATGCATACACTCTCGCCCCACTGCTCTCTCTCGCTCGCTCGCTCTCTCTCATACACACACACACACGCATGCACTCACACACACGCATACACACGCGCGCGCACGCACGCACGAACGTACACACAGGCATGAATGGAAATAAATCTAAAGTATATGGCCGCTCAAAAATGAAAAAAAGGGAAAATAAAGAAAAAAAAAAGAAGCTACTCAACGCCCATAACAATGTGCTAACGTGTGTGCACGTCACTTATCAATGTTTATGAATGTGCATTGTCACAAAGATACTGTGCATCGTTTTGCATTAACCAATTCTGTTTTTTTTGTCAATGTGACGCACTATTCATCAGCGCATGTTCATGCCTATTATGAGCATGACGATGCTGCTACTCACTATTAATCATTATGAAACATTGTCCTTTATACGTGAATGCCCATCATTGTTACATTGTTGGATTTTTGCGACAAAAACTTGCTGTGCATATAAATGTACATTACCCACGTATCATTACGGCAGTTTCTCTCTCTCTCTCTCTGCGTTTGCCTGCCAATAATCAGTATGTTGTTAACATTTTTCTAAACTTTGTTTCAGTAAGTAGCTATGCCTGTTATCAATTTAGTCTTTTGGGCGAAGCGATAAATAGAGTTTGGGTTTATGAATTAGCGCACGTAACAGACCTTACACCAGTTGTCCCCGACAAACTTCTGTAGGGAAATCCACGGTTATATTAAACAAGCTTACACAGGCAGAATATATGCACATCAACTAGACGCTTTTGTATCGATGCATTTGTCCCTCCTCTGTGTGTGTGTGTGTGTGTGTGTGTGTGTGTCAATTGTTCTTCGGACCCACTTTGAACGTCTGTCGGGAGTAACAAGAGTAGGTTGGTTGGTTGGCTGGCTGGTGCTTGGTGGCTTCTTCGACTGTTTTTTTTTTATCCGTTATTTTCTCTCTGTCCCATCTTTTGTGCCACCTCGGTGGCATTGCTCCCACGCCACCGCTCATTTTGACCCCCGTCCACAGCCACAGACAGCACCGACCCGCCCCAGCCCAGCCACAGGGAGCAGTCAATGTCAAGTCGTCAAGAAGCAATCCACCGGCGGAACCACTGCACTGCTGCCGAGTCACTTCGATGGTGTTTAGCGGCCCTGTTCCGATCCAACATTCGCAGGACACCACCTACTTAGCCCTCTACGGAAGACAATGATTGCCTATTCGCGGAGCCGACATGAGCGAGCTTTCCCCCGGAGGGCGCCACCACGTCCGTCCAACGAATTTGCCGATACGGTAACCCCGTTTGAAATCAAACCAAGGCCATAGACGTAAGGATATCGAAACTGAGGTCAGCATGAGAGTAGGGCCTGAAGGGTCACAGAATTAATTTTTTTTTTGTTTGTTTTTAAGAACTGATCAATGAGAATGAGGATGATGAAGATGATGTACGGATTTTGATGTACAGATTTCCATTCCGGTCTGACTGTACATGGCTGTACTCTACGCTTACTTTCTTGAGATATCCCGGTGTCAGCAAGCTCCGAGAGATACACACCTGCAATGTTGGTCAGGAAATTTGAGCAACACTGTCTGAGACGCACCCATTTAATGGATGAAACTCGACTGTGTGGTCCCAGTTGAGCCCATTGCAGACTCAACTCCGAGTAGGAGCCGGTCGGGACGGAAGAATCCCCACATGACTCTGATGGGAATCGAACCCAGCCGGGAGTCCACGATGCTAAACCACTTTGCCACGGTAGCTCGTTGACTGGATGGTCAGTTGTATGCTAGTTTACTTTGTCGTCCAATAGTTACTTGGCTGCTTATAGCTGCTTCTTTGACTGGTTGAGTGGTTTGGCTGGTCGAGATATTTTCATTTATTCCGTTTCTTTATTACATATTTCTTTCACGGCTTCGCTTTATCATTAATTCATTATTCATTCCCTACAGCCTTCGTCTCAGTTACTTTATTCCTTCTTCGTTCCTCCCTTCCTTCTCTCATATATAAGATTACGAGTTCTTGTTTGTCTCTTTGATTGTTCAGCTGTTCGTTTCATCGTCGATGTGCTGCTTGCTGTTAATTAAACTTGCCGACAGAAAGATGGAAAGGTTGAGAACTGTGGGGCGAGTAGGCCTTGTCGGAATCACCGACTCTCAACACCCCCCCCCCCCTCTCTGTTGTGTAGATGCGGGCAGGCGCGCGCGCGCGCGCGCGTGTGTGTGTGCTTATGCATACATGTTTACCCGAGTGTCTCCGTTTATCGGTTTGTGCAAATAGTTAATCAAGCTAAGTTCATGACATCAGGTGCAGACAGAATATAAATGTCAGATCAAGAATTAAAATATGCTTCAAAGTGAGAGAGAGAGAAAGCGCATTCTCTGTGTCCTTGTTACACAGAATTTTTGATTCAATAAAGCTATTGAACGCCTCAGTTACCTTTTTTATGTATGGGAGTGCATGTTACGTACAGTGCATTTGTTTTTCACACTCTGTGTTGCACATTAAAAAAAAAAACTAGGAACATTATTCACGTTATGAATCATGTTATTGGACATGTTAAAAAGGGGGAAAATGTACAAACAGCTGAAGTTTTACCACAATCGATGTAATGCTATCTTACAATTGGACATTTGATGTTGCCTCTCTCTCTCTCTCTCTGCCTCAAAGTGTCTCTGTCTGCACCTCTCAGCTTCAGTCTCTCTGCTCCACTCCGTTTCTCTCCCTCCGTCTTTCTCTGCTTCAGTATGTCCCGGTCTGTCTGTCTGCACCTCTCATCTGTCTCATCTTTTTATACTTTAGTCCCTATGCGGATACCAGGGGCTCTTTAAGACAAATAGCTCCCTCACTTAAAATGTCCTGTGCTAGTGAGCTTCTCTTTTTTGTCACTCTAAGAGGAGGGGGGGGGGGGGGGGGGGGGGGGGGGTGGCACCAGGGAAAAGGAGGACAGGGATGATTAAACAGGAGGAATGATGGGGGCAGGGGAGGAGAGGCCCAAAGACGGAGGAAAGGGGAAACACGCGGTGAAGGGGAAGAGGGGACGCGGACAGGGGGAACAGAGGGTACAGGGGGAGATAGTGGTGGTGAGAGGTGGAAGGTAGGAAGAAAGATGGGGGTAGGGACCCAAGGGAGATTGGGGGGGGGGGGGGGGGGGGAGAATGACGGGGTTTGTGGAGACGAGAATGCCGGGGGGGGGGGGGGGGGGGGGGGGGGGCGCAGGGGGATAGAAATAGAAAAGAAAGGGACTGGGCAAGGGCGGAGGATTTTCATTCCAAATTTAGCAAGCTCTCGCCATACCGGACGCATCAAAATGGAATCACTTGGTGGTATACTCACGGTGGGAAGGGTAGAGGTGATGTGGCCGGGGGGGGGAGACAAGAACAAAAGGGGGGGGGGGGGGGGTGGAGAAGAGAACTGGGGGAGCGACTGGGCAGCAAAGACAGGGGAGGGAGAGCAGAGTGGGAGAGAGGAGAGGGAGAACTTCAGGAAAGGGAGGGGGAGGCGAGGATCGGCTAGGGCAGGGGAGGACGTGGTCAACATTTGGGGGGGGGGGGGGGGGGGAGGGGACGGCCGTGGAAGGCGGAAGGGGGGATGGAGAGGAGGGGGAGACAGCTACCACTATATAACGATGAAAAAAGTTTTGTTGCTCTTTTAAATAAGTTTACGTGCACTAGTATGTCAGATACTTTGCTCTCATAATAAGAATCAAAGCAAATACGCTATTTGGGGAGAACGCGCGTCGTGTCTGACTGCGCGCGCGCGCGGCGTACGTGCGCGCGCGATGCCGATGCCGTTTCAACTCTACGATCCACACATTTTAATTCTTCACTCCTTTCTCTTTCGTGCTCTATTATTTTCCCCTCAATTCTCTCTTCTGCGTTACCTTCAACCGTGGGAACAGGAGTGGGTTGGGTATGAAAGCGAGGGGAGAGAGGGTACATATTCTACAACATGGAGGAAATTCTATAGTCTTTCGAGAAAATGCTTATTCTGCCTGCCTGCTGCCTGCATCTGCGTGAGAAATCGTATGGGAGAGCGGGTCAGAAACAGGTGATATTGCGAGGAAAACGTTAAAGGGAAAATGATCGCTGAATCATTGCGGAATGAGGTCTGTAGAAAAGGGGAAACCTTTGTGACCCGTAGGGATAACACTGATAATGTTTTCCTTTGGAAAATACGCAACATACTTGTGATCCTTTGGGAAACACATTGTCCTAATGGAAAATACATTATCCTAATAAAAATTTCAAGTGAAGTCAAGTCAAGTAAACTTTATTATCTCAATTTGAGAAATTAATTTTGTGGTCACACACATTCACAGCAAATAATAATTTAGTCACATTACCCATTTTCTCACATATGACATACATTCATATAAAGGAATTTGGATTTCAATTAAAACATCTCCTCGGTTCATAAAATCAATGGACAGGGGAATAAAAACTTGTTTAAATCTGACACTTCTGCATTTAACCGATCGATCTTCGTCCTGACTGAAGGTCATACTGATTTGAAGAACGTGGGTCTGGTCACACGCAATCTTCTTCACTTTACAAACACGGCACCTGTACAGCTCACTCAGACTTTTTTGTCTCTCACCAAAGATTTTTCCTCCCACGTTCACCACTTTCTCAAGCACATTTTTCTGCTCTTCACAGTCAACCCACCATACCAACACATAAATGAGAAAAAGTTAAAACAGATTCCAAGAAGCATGAATAAAATGTCCGAAGAATGTCAGTATTCACATGAAATGATCGCAGCTTGCGAAGACAATATAATCTGGTTTGACATTTTTTGTGGACATACTCAACATGGGATTTAAAATTCAGCTTATTATCTATAAAAGTTCCTAAATATTTGTACGATTCAACACGTTCTACTTCAGCACCTTTGATAAAAAGTGGTGGTACAGCTTTTGGATTCTTTCTAAAATCAATCAACATTTCTTTCGTTTTCGTTACATTCAGATCAAGATAGTTATGATCGCACCAGTCAACAAATCTTTGAACCTCCTTGAAGTAAACAGAGAATCAGAGTTGGAGAGATCCACAAAAGCTGAGTCATCTGAATATTTAATGTACAAAGTTGAATCACTTCCTGAACAATCATTTGTGTACAGAGTAAAAAGCACTGGTGATAAAACAGTACCCTGGGGTGCGCCAGTTGAAATGACTCTGGAAGACGAAACAACACTGATATCGAACAGACTGTGTCCTCTGTGTAAGAAAAATCAATTATCCAAAGAATGAGCTTGTTACACGTTTATGTTAATGAGTTTCTTTGCCATCAGATGTGGTTGTATGGTGTTGAATGCTGATGAAAAATCAATAAAGAGAATGCGTACAAAGGAGGCAGGTTTTTTCGAGGTGTGAAAAAGCATGATGGAGAAGTGTGACTGTGGCATAATCTGTTGATCTGTTCTGTTGGTATGCGAACTGAAACGGGTCTTGGTATTGTGTAGTATCTTTTAAAAAACTGAACAGAGGACAATTCTTTCAAGACATTTCATTGCAACAGATGTGAGGGCAACTGGTCGGTAATCATTTAAACAGCTTGGGTTGCGTTTTTTGGGAACAGGACATACAGTGGCATTTTTCCATAAAACAATAATTATACATTCTCTAAGTGACCAGGTAAACAAAACGACTGTAAACATAGGAGAGCTGAGAAGCACACACCTTCAACAATTTTCCACAGATATATCATCAGGGCCCATGCCTTTCTCACATTTAAACGTTTGAAAAAAAACTGAACATCATTTTCCTCAATCACAACAGAATCACTTCCATCAACATCGTTTTTAACATTGCTTTGGAGTTCTTCCTTCACTTCCTTTAATTCTTTACTAAAATCTTTATCATCAAATCTACAGTAAAAATCGTTCAGCTTTTCTGCAAATTGCTTCTGTTCTTTTGCTGTTTTTTTGTTACTAATATTTTGGTTTTGAACATTTTCCCTGAACCTGATAAAACCTTTATTCCTTTCCATGTATCTCGCATATTTCCATTCTGGAACATGTTTTCGACTTTTCTCTTGTAAGCTCTCTTTGATTCTTCAATCTCTGTTTGCAGTTTCATTTGTACAACCTTACGATCGCTTTTATTGCCCGATTGAAAAGCTATTTTTTTTTCTCATTTAGAGTTACCTTCAGAGATTTTGTAACCCAAGGTTTGTTGTTGGGAAATATTTTGATAGTTTTAGTAGGTACAATCATGTGTTCACAGAAAGAAATGTAGCTGGAAATAACATCGGTGGCTTCGTTAATGTCAAAACTAGAATTCAAAAACAAATTCCAATCTGTACATTCAAAACAAGCCTGTAATTCATCAAC
Source organism: Conus betulinus (assembly GCA_016801955.1). NCBI lineage: Eukaryota > Metazoa > Mollusca > Gastropoda > Neogastropoda > Conidae > Conus > Conus betulinus. Next base: position 55,260 of record JADBJO010011487.1, on the reverse strand, counting down.
ACTTTCTTGTGTCCAACACTGCACTTGCTTTTTAGTGATAGGTTGTGTTTTCACTTTTGGTCTGTAAGTTGGCAAGAGATGAATGGCATTGTGATCAGACTGACAAACGGAAAAAAATACACTATCCTAATGGAAAATACATTATCCTAACGAAAACAATCGTGATCCTCAGGGATAACGGCTTAGCCGTGTTGCTCTGATGGGTAATACCCGTTTCCCTGGAAAAACAATTCTCGCCGTCTGAAGCTGGTATGGCTCCCATAACCGATTCAGTACATTTTGGTTTGTTCCAAAAACGTGCGCGAAGGCGTATCAATTATCGATCCTTGCAGAATTTGCCTGCAGAACTATCCAACAATTTGTACACAGAGTAATACAGAAATGGGCATAATATTTATGTATTTGTATATGGAGGGGAGGAGGAGTGAGAGACAGAGAGAGACAGAAATGCAAACCAGCACTTGCATGCAAGCACACGTACACCCCAACTAGTCCGTCTTTCCATTAATGAACATCTAAACATTGTTACGCATCTACCATCCATGACTGCATTGTTGGCCATGTCGTACCGATGATAGACAGCAACACAACACAGTTCTCTTTTTTTCTCTCTCTCTCTCTATATATATCGAGAGAGAGAGAGAGAGAGAGAGAGAGAGAGAGAGAGAGAGAGAGAGAGATATACTCTCACATTAAAGACAAAGTTTCATTCTTGTATCCATTTCATTTACACCGTAGCCCAACTCAGGGGGTCATATCAGGGCTGTCACCAAGTCCTAACCGATACCTTAACGACAGAAAAAAAAAAAACACAAAAAGAAAACTTGTGCACTAAAATGTCATTCCATGCATGCTGAAATTTTGTTAAAAGTATTTCTTCTGTAAAATGTTAGATGCGAAAAAAAAAAGGGGCAGCAGAGGGACATCCGGAGTCATGAACCGGGTGTGGCCCAACCCCCTAGAGTGTCAGGATACAAGGGCCGAAACACTTGCTTGAAAGGGGCTTCTCTTCTGAGGACTCACTACTGCCACGCTCTCCACGAGTTTCTTTCTACTGAGGCATGGGTAAACCATTGACTTCCGGGAATAGGCCGGAGGACGTCCAGGAAAGAGCGGAGGACACTGGGAAAGACCAGAACCAAGGGCTTTGTGGGCTGGCTCTTCACTTTGCCTTCAACTTGTGGCTACTAAAAACAAAAGGAAAAGATGCTCCCAGGATTCACCGAAAGGGGGAGAAAATGATGAATCCATCGGTGCTCAGCCAATCACGACTGCAAAACCCAAAACGGACTATGAACATGTACCAAATGGAATATCCATGTCTATGGAGAGCGTTTCGCTACCACCCGTGGCATAAAGATCCACAGAACAAAGATGGGATGTGTGAAGACCCATCTGAATGAGCAGCAGCGCACTGCATCAACAGCTAAGACGTCGGAAGACCAAGGCCAGGATTTAAACCACAGTGCCAAGGACATCCACGCCGTTGGCTCGGATGAGGAATTTGCACAGGCCCTCGATGCCAGGCGCCTGAAACTCAACCTGCCACGAGCAAACGAGACTGAAGATTGGGAGAAACTGGATGCAAAAAATCGTCCAAAGACTCGATACACTGATAGAGAAAAGCACCCTGGAACACAAACTAGCCACATATGGGGACATTGTGTATGCCACATGTAGAGACGCCTATGGAGCAAAACTACCCAAAGAGAAAAAAACACTCCAAAGAAATCCAGACGCCAAGAAGAGATGGGCAAGATCGGGGTCCAAAAGAAAAAACCTCAAGAAGCAAATGAAGACCGCAATGCCAGCTGAAAATCAAGGCTTGGAAAAACTCTGGGAAGACCTGAAAGCAAAATACAGCGCCTCAGCAAAGCGGAATCTGCGAGGAAGAGGAAGAACAAAAAAAAGAAGACACAAGAGCGCTTCTTCAGAGACCCCTTCCAGTTTGCCAGAACTCTGAGTAGCCAAAATCTGGGACTCTAAGTGTGGACAAAGGAGTTCTTGAGCAGCATCTGAGGAAAACATACTCCGACTCACAGAGCAAAGCACCACTCGACATTCAAGGTCTGGTGTGGCCAACCAACCCTGAGGAACCGTTCAATGACAAGCCTCCAACGTTGGCGGAAATCAAGAAGGTGGTCGACAAAGCCAGAGCCAAATCATCACCAGGGCCAAACGGAATACCTTACCAACTGTACAAGAATGTCCCAAGGTGCTGGAGTGGCTCCACAGGCTGCTGCGATCAGCTTGGAGAAACCAGAAGATCAGCGGCCAGTGGATGACAGCAGATGGTGTGTACATCCCCAAAGAGCAAAACTCAAGTGACATCAGCCAGTTCAGGCCAATATCACTTCTGAACGTCGAAGGGAAAAATCTTCTCTGTCATGGCAGCAAGGCTGACAAAGTACCTCATGGAAAACAAGTACTTGGATGTGTCAGTCCAGAAAGGTGGCACCCCAGGCGTGTCTGGCTGTGTAGAACACGCCACAATGATCTGGGACGCAATCCAAAGAGCAAAAACAGAAAAAGAGACCTGGACGTAGTGGAGTATGTCCTAAGTGGAGCATGTCCTAAGCTCATGTAAAGTAACCCTGGCTCAAGGAAGGTACACATGGAGGCACAACAAAGTGCTCAAAGAGATTGTACAAGTAGTCTGGACTAGTACCAACACCACAAAAGGGAAAATCAGGATTCCAAAAGCACCCGCAACATTCTTCACGGCAGGAGGCAGCGGATCATGGCCGTGAAAAACAGTGCCACTCGGAACATGCAGGCAGAGTCTGCTGGACGGGGCAGATGACTAGGAGTGTACTGCAGACCTCCCAGAATGGAAGAGTCACCCAGAGATCAGCAAGAGTGGCATGAGACCAGACGTAGTAGTCCACTCTCAGTCAACCAAGCAGCTGATCATGATCGAGCTCACGGTGCCATATGAGAACAGAATGGAGGCAGCTCAAATCTACAAGACTGAAAAGTATGCTGATCTAACAAACAGCCTGAGGAGAGAAGGCTATCAGGTCAAAGTCCTCACTGCAGAAATTGGAACTAGGGGGTTTGTAGGAACGTCTGCATACAGCTTCATGAAACAGCTCTCAGGGAAAAAACCAGAGCCCTGAAAGCAATGGCAGAAGCAGCAGAGAGGTGTTCGAGCTGGATCTGGTCAAGGAGGAACAAAAGTGAGCTTCATAAGGCTCAACTTTCCTACAAATATCAGGTGTCCCAGTGGCTCAGTGGTTAATGCGCGAGTCATTAAGTGGAAAATGAGCATGTCCACAGGAGCATGGTTTCGAATCCCAGCCATGGCTCGTCCCAAGATGGGGAAAAAAAGGGGGGGTAGCAGAGGGACATCCGGAGTCATGAATCGGGTGTGGCCCACCCCCCCCTAGAATGTCAGGAGATAAGGGCCGAAACATTTGCTTGAAGGGGGCTTCTTTTCTGAGGACTCTCTGCTGCCACGCTCTCCGCGAGTTTCTTTCTACTACTTAGATCAGATGAAAAATGTTAATCTCTTTCATAAATTCAAAGATCACATCAGTTGGGAAATCTGTGACGTAAGCCTGGGATTTGGGTTTCATATCAGTGTGACAGACAATCTGCTTATCTTTCCTTGTGGCACTCTCGGCAAGTTGATCAACCAACTCGTTGCCTCAAATGCCCGCATGGCTGGGAATCCAAGCAAAAACTATGTTACTTCCATCTGATTTCAAAGAGGTGTGCAGTTGGAATAATTTCATCAGTTGAGGAGGCTTGATGTTACAGCTGGCAATGGCCTCCAAAGCAGAGAGTCCGACAAAATGAGGGTATCTATGTTTTCACTTAGAAACCATTTCAAGAGCCGGGACCAAGGTTGTCAACTCAGCAGTGTAAATGGAGCTGCCAGTGGGAACGTGTTTAGAGAACATATGAGGCAACCCCCTCCTCAAATTTGGAACTGGCTGTGAGGATGGAAAACTTCA
>JADBJO010011487.1:10000-18825 GCA_016801955.1 Conus betulinus | reverse complement strand
CAGTCTTCATTAAAATGCAGAGTAGAACTCCATTAAGTCAGTACAAATCTTTAAGCCAAGTAGGCAAACAGATACAGTAGCAAATTCATCCAAGGGGGGAAAAGACAAGAGACAGAGAGGAAGGAATTGTCAACAGTGCCTGGGGCTCAAAATAACGAGCGATTCATAGTCTTACATGGAATATATTCTATTCACATTAAAGTTGTATTGTGTTTTCATCATCACAACTAGAACGGGTGGTATTCGTGACACATCGCTCACACTGCACGCACACAACCAACACACACACACGCGCGCGCGCACGCGCGCGCGCGCACGCCACGCCGAGCGGGCGCGAACATGAGAGAGAGAGAGAGAGAAGAAGAGAGAAGAGAGAGAGAGAACGAGACAGGAACAACAGGACAGACAGACAGCAGGATACAGGGAAAGACGGACAGGACAGATACAGACTGCAGACAAGGACAAACGACAGACCAGAAACGAGAGACAGACAGACAGAGACAGAGGAAATTTACAGACATACATATTACAATACAGACAAAACTACAAACACAAAGACAGGAGACAGACAGGAATATACACACACACACACACACAACACACACACACACACAACACACACACCGCACACACACACACACCACACCCACCCACACAACACACACACACACAACCTATGAACCACCCCCCAAGCCACTTTAAAAAAAAAGAGAAGAAGAAGAAGAAAAGAAAGAAGAAAGAAAAAAGAAAGCACATCTTTCTACAGCAGCTCGCTGAGGGGCGCTATCTTGAAGATAATGCTGAGGATCTTCAAGGCAATTTTCACCACTCCTAGCGATGATCCAGCCGCCGCCATAATCATTTAATTCCGCTTCCTCTCCTTCACCTCCAAACATGCTTTTTTGGACTTGACGTAATTGCATTCCGGTAGGCCCAAGGAGGTTAGTCTTTCAGCCGTGTCTGTGAACTTGTTTGTCTGTCCAACACGTTATTGCGATAGAAACAGACAAACAGATTTTAACCAGATTTAGTGACACTGTGGCAACGTGTCCTCAGAACGACTCTGTTCAATTTCCATGCGGGATCTGGTTCGTGCGTCTCTGGATCAAAGAACAGTTTCAGGATCCGGTTCGACACTGGCATGGGTCTGCGTTCTCCCAGATCCTCTTGGGGGTGTAATTGTAAGTTTAGCTGCCTCGGTTCAGATCTGGAGGTGGGTATGATTTGTGAAATGTGTGGAAGGTGGTGGGTGAGGGAGCGGTGCGTTGGACCTAAGAGATGTGGTTGTGGTGTGTGGTGTGTGTGTGTGTGTGTGTGGGGGTGTGGGTGTGTGAGAGACGAGAGAGAGAGAGAGAGAGAGAGAGAAGAGAGGAGAGAGAAAGAGAGAGGCAGACAGACAGAACAGACAAACAGAAGACAACCAATAGTGTAGCAGAACAGAAAGGAGGAAAGAGGACAGTCAGGACAGCAGAAAAAGAAAGAGAGAGAGAGGAGAGAGTAGACAGGGAAGGCCAGAGACAGGGACAGAACAAAAGACAGACAAAACAAATAGAGGTCGACGGGGAAAGGGAGAAGAGAAAGTCAGACAAAGAAAGAGAGAGAGAGACGAGAGAGAGAGGGAAGATGGATGAGAGGCAGACAGACAGACAGACCCAAACAGACAGACCACACAAATAAGAGTAGACAGAAAGGGGGAGAAAAGAGACCGTCCAGACAGTCAGGGGGAAAGAAGAGAGAGCGAGAGACGAGGATGGAGCGATGAGGGAAAAAAGAGAGAGACGAGAGAAGAGATGAGGAGAGAGAGAGTGTGGGGGGTTAAAGGGAGGGCGGGAAGCAGAAAGAGAAGAGACAAAGAAACGACAGAGAGAGTCAGAGAGAGAGAGACGAGAAGAGAGAGAGAGAGAGAGAGAGAGAGAGGAGAGAGACGAGTGTGTGTGTGTGTGTGGGGATGTGTTGTGTGGTGTGGTGTGTGGGTGTGTGTGTGTGATGTGCGCGCGCGAGCGCACGCAGTGTCTGTGTTATGTGTGCTTAACGCCCCACAGGGTGCCAGAATATATAGGGGGTCAGGGTATTTAACGTTTTGTGATGTTCCAATCAGTCCCCCCCCCCCCCCCCCCCCCCCCCCAGTAACCATTCCATTACTTCCCTTTATCGTCACATGCTGTTGGTAACCGAATTGAAACGTGATCTAATCCGGGCCTACATAACAATCCAGCGGAGAACTCTCCCTTATGCGACACCCTGCGTTTCCATTGTCATTGTTGTGTGAACTCTCACAGCTGCTACTCATTGAGAATGATGCTGGCGGTGTTTTGTTCTAAGTTTTCGAGAGAGACGAGAGAGAGACGAGAGCGACGAGAGAGAAGAGGAGAGAGAGAGAGAGACAGACATACAGACAGACAGAGGACAGACAGACAGACTGAGACAGAGAGAGACAGAGAGAAAGATGACATGTGCATGTACGTGTATGTATTTACGTGCGTGTGTTTGAGAGAGAGAGAGAGAGAGAGAGAGAGACAGACAGACAGACACAGACAAGACAGACAGACTGAGACAGAGAAGAGACCAAAGATGACATGATGCAGGACGTGTGTGTATGTACGTGTATGTAGAGAGACGAGAGAGAGAGTGTCTGAGAGAGAGAGAGAGAGAGAGAGAGAGAGAGAGAGACAGAGCGAGAGATGCCCTGCTGCAAATATGAAAGTGTGTGTGTGTGTGTGTGTGTGTGTGTGTTGTGTGTGTGTGTGTGTTAGTTCTTTAGTTTAACGTCTGTTCACCCTCAAGTGATATTACACCGGTGTGTGTGTGTGTGTGTGTGTGTGTGTGTGTGTGTGTGTGGTGTGTGTGTGTGTGTGTGTGTGTGTGTGTGTGTCTGTCTGTGTCTGTCTGTCTGTGTCTGTCTGTGCACGCGCGCGCGTGCGCAAGTGTGTGTGTAATGGTGTGCTGCTCCACGTGCAAGTCAAAGTCAAAAAAAAAAAAAAAGTTTACACAATCTTTCTGCTCAGGGAAAAGTTTACGCCGCTACTCGGAGTGACCAGGGGAGGGAAGCGGTAGAGGGGGGACAAGAACCCGTAAATTGAATTTTGCTTCAAGCGAATTTTGGGTGCCATTAGCGAGCTGACAAACGTAAAAGTAAATCTTAGCCCTCTGGTCTGTCTGTCTGTCTGTCTGTCTGTCGGTTCGTCGGTCGGTCGGTCGGTCTGTCTGTCTGTCTGTCTGTTGCTGACGGCGGATCGTGTTAGCATTTTCGGCCTCACCTGATGTCTTTGGTGACTAATCTAAGTAATGAGGGTTTTAATGCAGGCATGAGGCTGTTACCTTTGCACTGTAAAGAGGCTGGCTGCTTAGTCTGTATCGTTATTACACAGTCCAGACGGTGGCTCAAGTTGGTTTTCCTTGCAGTGACTAAAGTTTGAAATGACATAGAAGCTGGGGTCTGCCATGAACAGAGCTGGTCCAAATCTTCACGGATTTCTTTGGGTAAAAAGTGTATCGTTTGATTTTTTGTTCTCCCAGTTCTTATAGAACAGGGAGTACTTTACAACGGGCACGAAGAATAATGCTGTCTGTGTGTCTATGTGTCTGTCTTTCTGTCTGTCTGTCGGTCCGTGGTCAAAATGTGTTCCACTCGCTCCAGACAAACTACTGGGCCGGTGTTTCTGAACATTTGTAGGTATGTTCATTATGCATCACGGATGATGTCTGATGTTTTAGTTTACCGTTATATCCGTTTACTAACGGCTATATACGGCCCAAAACGATTTTTTTTTCTTTTTATGGAATATCTCAGAAAGTGCTTGGCCGATCTTTCTGAAAATTTGCGGTATGTTCATTATGGGTCACGGATGATGCTTCGATGTTTATTTTTTACCGTTATATCCGTACTAACGGCTATAACGGCCCATAACGGTTTTTCTTCTTTATGGAATATCTCAGAAAAAGCTTGGCCGATCTTTCTGAAAATTTGTAGGTATGTTTATTATGGGTCACGGATGATGCTCGATGTTTTTAATTTTACTGTTATAACCGTTGCTAATGGCTATAAACGCCCATAATGGCTTTCTTCTTATTGAAAATCTAAGAAAGTACTAGGCCGATCTTTCTAAAAGATGTATTGGTATGTTTTATTATGGGTCACAGATGATGGCCGGTGCTTATCAGAATAGCCGCTACTAACGGCTATAACGGCCCAAAACAGTTTCTCATCTTTATGGAATATCTCACGCGTATTCAAGATAAACTGGGAGAACGTTTATATGTTTTGCATCTTGTTGTTGTTTCTTATCATGTCTGGGCTGATTGAGGCTGGCCTTCAGTCTGGCTTGTATTCCCTGAGTTGTCTCAATGCAAGAGATCGTGACAAAGAAACAGAACGCAAAGAATGAACAAAGAAATTCAAGAACGACGAACTGGTGGCGTTGGAGGCATTTGTATGGCGTTACGGGCCTGTGCTTGCTGTTTACGGTGACAGCAGTTAATTGTATCGCCAGCTTTGGGGATTCTGCGCCTGCGCAAAGCTGTATTTTAAAGGCCTTAGCCCATGCACCGATACAAACAATACCAGCGCGAAATCGCGTGAGTTGTAGTTATCTGTCGTCATGGGTGATAACTCTTCGTGACTGTTCACGAAATTCGTGATTAACTATATTCATGAGTCATTGTTACCTGAGTTTTTTGTTTGTTTGTTTGTTTGTTTGTTTATTAGTCACAGGTCAATGTTTCATGAGTCATAGCTATATGTTTTCATTAATCATGATACAGTTTTCATCAATCATGGTAACTTGTTTTCAGGAGTTATAGTTGTCTGTGTGCAGGGGTTCACATTGTAATTATCTGTTGTCACGCGTCATAATTATCCGTTTTTGATGAGTCATGATCACCGGTTATCATGAGTCATACTTATCTCTTTTTTTCTCAGCTACTAGTTTTCATGAGTTGTAAGTATTGTTCTCTTGACGCGTAATCGGTTTTTTTTTTTTTTACTTTTCAAATGTTTATAACTATATATTTTCATAAGTCATAGTTAACTGTTTCATAAGTCATAATCATTTTTTTTTCAGAATGTATGGTTATCTATTTTCATGACATTAGTCATCGATATGTTTTCATGAAGCTGAAACCATTCATTTTTCATGAGTGATAATTGTATTTCTAGCAGCCCAAAACCGTATTTTTCATACGTCACAAGTATGTTTGCATAGATTAACATGGCCAATTTTTCACGAGTTCCTCACAGACCAGAATCACTGCAATATCATAAACCATATTTATGTTAACATGAGTCAAAATTATTGGGTATTGCAGGAGTCACAACTATGTTCTCATGAATGAACTTTTTTTCATGTTTTGATAAGTCGTGATCACTTAAAAAAAAAATGAATCATAATTAGAATTTCTGAAAGTCACCATCACTACGTTTAAGATTGATAATCATCTCTTTCCATAGTGATTATGTTTGACCCTTCATTTCAGACTGAAAATCAACATATGAAGATGAAGCAGTCACAAAATCAATGGTGATAACTTTTTCCGCTGATAATTGCAATCACTCTTGGTTTTGTTAATGTTTTGAAGAGCATGAGCACGAGCCCGCACGCTCGCGCACACACACACAACACACACACACACACACACACACACACACACACACACACACACGCACACACCACACACACCACACATACACGCACGCACGCACGCACGCATGCACGCATGCACGCACCATGCACATATACACATATAAACATATACACGCACATACGCACGCACACACACACACCACATACATACATACATATACGCGCGTGCGCGCGCGCATGCGCATGCGCGTGCACGCACGCACGCACAGATATGCACACGCAAACATATACATGCACACAACGTAGCACACACACCACACACACACACACACACACACACACACACACACACACACACACACACACACACACACACGTTAGCGTGGTCCTTTGAAGTGACTACATTTCCACCTGTTTTGGTTAGCTCGGTTGATAGAAGCAAAGCGCTCGCGTGTTAGACGTTTTGTGAACACAATCCCGCATCCCCCTCCCCTAACCCCCTACCCCCCCCGCCCCCCCCCCCCCCCCCCCCCCCCCCCGCCTCCCGCACCCCTAGCCTCACCACATCGCTGCATAACTGGTATCAGAATAGTGTCAGTCGCTTTCCGCCGTCTCTCTCTGTCTCTGTTCTGGTGTGGTATCAGAATAGTGTCAGACCCTCTTTCCCTCCGTCTCTCTCTCTCTCTGTCTCTGTTTGTCTGTCCGTCTGTCTGTCCGTCTTTCTCAGTCTCTGTCTGCCTGTCTGCCAGTCTGTCTGTCTGCCTCCTGCTGCCTGCCTGCTTGTTCGTCTGTCTCTCTCTGACTGTCTGTCAGTCTGTGCGTCTGACCGTTTTGTCCGTCTGTCTGTCTTAGTCGCCGTGTGTCTGTCTGTCTGTCTGTCTGTCTGTCTGTCTGTCGTCTGTCTGTCCTGTCTTCTCTCTCTCTCTCTCTCTCTCTCACTCTCTCCGCCTCTCTCCTCCTCCTCCTCCTCCTCCTTCTTCTTCCTTCCTCCTCCTCCCCTTCCAGCCTTTCCACCCTCCTGAGGTCTTTTTCATCCTCACCATCCATCCATTTCAGCTTCATGTGGGAAACTAGCAATGAAGAACCTCAGTACGAGGAATCATCAGGGAGACGAAATGGAATGATGAAACTCTCCTTCAACATTTCTGAAATACCGTCGGAATGAAAGGCACGGGGAAGTTAGCACCCTTTCCGTATGGCGACAAAACGTGGGAGATTGTTTTTTTTTCCCTGTTTTACTGTTTTGCGTCGGTTTTTGCCTAAAGATGTCTCAACATAATGCTACTTCGCACAAAGACGTGTCAATGTAAATATTAGAAGCATAAAAACACGCCGTACGCGCACGCCCCCCGCTCCCACCCCCCCACCCCCACCCCCACACAATACTCAAACACACACACACACACACACACACACACACACACACACACACACACACACACACGCATACACCCTCTATAAATCTCCATCTCTCTCTCTCTCTCTCTCTCTCTCTCTCTCTCTCTCTCTCTCTCTCTCTGAGAACGTTGCTCATGTTCTCTGCATTTTGATTGCGTTTATCTGGAATCTTTTCTGATCTAAATTCACTGGAGGTTAGATGTCATCAAGTCAATTACATGCCTATTTCTAGCTCGTTTTTTCTCTCTCTCTCTCTCTCTCTCTCTCTCTCTCTCTCTCTCTCTCTCTCTCTCTCTCTCTCTCTCTCTCTCTCTCTCTCTCCTGCTCCTCCTCTCCATCTTGTTTAGCATCATGATCATGATCATGATCATGATCATGATGATCATGATCATGATCATCATCATCATCATCATCATCATTACCTTCTTTTTTGTTCTCTTCTTCTTCTTCTTCTTCCTCTTCTTCTTCTTCTTCTTCTTTCTTCTTCCTTGTTCTTTCCTTTTTCTTCTTTTTCTTCCTCCTCTTCTGTCTTTTTTGAACCGTGCATTTCGCATTCATGGGCTCTGCATTTCGTTCTGCGGTTCATCCCATGACTATGCTAATATACGCGCATTGGAGGGTAGAGTGGAACAAGTGACTATATACTTGCTCATGTCTCTAAAAGTAATCTAAAAAGTTTGCTCTCTCTCTCTCTCTCTCTCTCTCTCTCTCTCTCTCTCTCTCTCTCTCTCTCTCTCTCTCTCCTCTCCAACCGACTCCGCCCCTCTGCCTTTCTGTCTCTATGTTTTCTCTGCCTGTACCTCTCTCTGTCTGTCTGTTGTCTGTCTGCCTGTGTCTGTGTCTGTTTGTCTTTGTCTCTGCCTTTGTCTTTGTCTCTCTCTTCTCTCTCTCTGTCTCTCTCTCTCTCTCTCTCTCTCTCTCTGTGCAACCATCTACCTGTCTCTATCTATCTGTATTTATCTGTCTCTATCTATCTGCCTATCATCTATTATTTATCTATATATCTATATATATATATATCTATCTATATATATTGTCTATATATATGTTTGTATGTCTGTCTCTGTGTCTCTCTGTGTTGTCTCTCTGTCTGTTTGTCTGTCTGTCTCTGTGTCTATCTCTGTCTCTCTCTCTGTCTCTCGTCTCCTCTGTCTCTCTCTCTCTCTCTCTCCCCTCTCTCCCTCTCTCTCTCTCTCCTCTCTCTCTCTCTCTCTCTCTCTCTCTCTCTCTCTCTCTCTCTCTCTTCTGCACTGAATATCAATGCTCATCAGAGATGGTGCCCAAACGAAGGACGCTCGCAAAACCACCATGTCCTTTCCGTCGGTCCACCACTCCAGATCAAAAGATTTTATTTCATCGTACAGCACACGATGAGACGCGGCAAAAAAAAAAAAAAAAAAAAAAAAAAAAAAAAAAAAACGAATTCTGATTTCCATATATAACTAAACGAAATGCTGCTTCTGTTGTGACTCAGGAGGTCCGAATCAAAACTACATCCAGAAGCTAGGTTTATGAACGCGCAAGTGCGTGTTTAGCAAATCACGCCCTCATGATGTTTGATACGTGAGTAAACGCTCAACACAGTGCGGATTCTTTCACGTTGTGACCACACGCATTTAGTAACAATGTCATGTCAGTCAAGCGCTGTGAGATAGATGATTAAGAACAGTCTAAAACCTAACGTGTTGAGCACATCACGTATTATGATGTTTGATATGTGAGTAAACGCTCAACACAGTTTAGATCTTTCACGTTGTGACCACTTTGCGTTTTTCATTACGCCCCCTGTGATTTTGCGCGAGTCCATACCGGGAGTACGGCTGCTAGAATTTAATGCATTTATCTTTC
>JADBJO010011487.1:0-5000 GCA_016801955.1 Conus betulinus | reverse complement strand
GAGTAGGGAAGGGGGGATGGTACAGGGGGGGGGGCAGGGGGGGGGCGGCGAATTAGGTGGTAGGAGGGGGGGTGGGGAACTCAACACAAGCCCTCCGCTCCGCGAACTAAACATTCTCCGTCGTCAGTTAGTAGGAGGTGTCCTGCGGTATGCTGGAATCAGAAACAGCGCCACTGAACACCAACCGAAGCGACTTGGCAGCAGTGCAGTGTCTCCTCCGGTGCCGCTTGACGACTTGACATTTGACTGCTCCCTGTGGATTTGCCGGTTGCCGGGGCCCTGCGGCGGGTCCGTGGTCCGGGCTGGGGGCTGTGGATGGGGATGAGGGGGGGGGTGGGGATGGGAGGGGGGGAGGGCTAAGGGGAGGGGGGGGGGGGCAGGCAAGAGCGAGGGGAAGAGAAGGGGGGATTCGGAACGAGGAGTTGCGTGAGTGCAACCCCACTGAGGGACAGCAAGAAAAAAGATCTCCTCTCTCTCTCCTCTCGCTCTCTCTCTCTCTCTCTCTGTGCTGATTTACTTTTTTCTTTGTAATCAATTTCTTTATTCTTGTTTTGTTTTTTCAATCGCTTGTTTTTTTCCTTTCCCTCCCCTTTAAAGTCATCTACGCCTTAAATGGTAATTATGGATGAATTTTTTTTTTTTTTTTATATTGTGAAGATGTGTGTGTGTGTGTGTGTGTGTGTGTGTGTGTGGTGTGTGTGTTGTGTGGTGTTTGTTAAAAGTTTTGTTAAGTCTTAGTGCGCTAGTCATGCTTAGTTTAGTTCCTTAGCGGGGCAGGGGGCCGGATGAAAAAAGAAGTATGTGGTTGCTTATATGCTACCCTTGGGAAATAAAGATCATCATCATCATCATCATCATCATCATCATCATCTTCATGTTGATCTCTGTGTCTATATCTCTCTCGTCTCTGTCTCTGTGTCTGTCTCTGTCTCTCTCTCTCTCTGTATACATACATACATCATATATATATACATACATACATATCATAATATATAATATATATATATATATATATATATATATTATATATCATATTATATATATATATAGTCAGTAGTTATCTTCTGGCTTTTTTTCAGAAGAAAGTAAGTGCACAACTGAAAATACAACTCACAATTCAAAAACAATATAATACAATTGAGGTCAATAGCAGGGGATTGGACGGGATCTGAAGGAGAGGAAGGACCTCGAAACAAGTTTGTCGTCCCAGGTTTTTAAGATTTGCTTTTAATCATTATTTGTATATATATATATATATATATATAAATATTATATATATATTATATATATTATATATATATATATATATATATCTAATATAATATATATATATCAGAGTGACTGTCGAAACAGGCGAAGTGTGTCGAGTATGAGTAACGTCTAACAGGGCTAACACTGTTTCCAGGGCGGAACTCTCATTGCAAAGAGAACCCTCACAAACAACTTAACAGCGATAAGTACCTGGAACTTGTTGGTTGGAGTTGTGGTCACATGACGAAGCCATCTAGGCCATGCGTATGGTCACGCGATCCCACTACATTCCATGACACAGCCGCCCCCGTCCACTGCTTGCTGTTCAAGATAGGATCATTCCTCAGGCCGTGACTCCGCATTCCAACAGTAAACCTAAAAAAGGGGGGTGGAAGCTAACACACGTTTGAATAACCTGTGAACAGAAGACCTCCGTACACGATGTTGGGTTTTACGCTCCCATGTTTGTTTGTTTCTGAGTGTCAGCCAGTAAACATGAGGTTGGCATTTTGCTTGCTTGCTTGCTTGCGTGTGTGTGTGTTGTGTGTGTGGTGTGTGTGTGTGTGTGTGTGTGTGTGTGTGTGAGTGTGTGTTGTTGTGTGTGTGTGTGTGTGTGTGTGTGTGTGTGTGTGGTGTGTGTGTGTACGCCTCTAGGTGTGTGTGTGTGTGTGTGTGTGTGTGTGTGTGGCGTGCTGCGTGCGTGCGGGGTGCGTATGTGATGCGCGTGCGTGTGGTATGTGCGTGCGTCTGCGTGTGTGGTGTGGTGGGGGGTGGGTGCAGCGCACAGCGCGCGCGTGCGTATAGTGCGCGCGCGAACGCGCGCGGGAATTGGGTGGGGTGTGCAATTATGTCAGATATAAAATTCAGCTGATCGTCTCTGAAGGTTCCTAAAAATGCCACTGTCTCAACCTTAACATCATTGATGAATGAAAGACAGAGGGGTTTTTCTTTTCTTTTTTTCTTTTCTTTTTTTTTTTTTTTTTTATAAAATATCACTAATCATTTTCTTTTTCTTCTGTGAACGTTACCTCAGGTAATTTCCCTTACGCCTGGTAGAGAACATTCAAATTCTGCCAGATTGAACAGAACTGCAGTTTGAAAAGTCTAAAAGGGCTAAGTCATCTGACTGTCAAATTCTAAGTCGCGCATGTTCAATATTGAACAGAATAGGAGATACGACTGTGCTTTGTGGGACGTCAGTGGAAGTCGATTTCAGTCAGACACAGTGTGCTGGCAAAAAGGACGGAATTGTCTTCTGTCCTACATGAGACCAGATCGCTTTGATTGTTCAAAAATGAATTCCCAATCCCCCGAACTTTCTGTTGACCAAAAAAAAAAAACGTTTTTTTTTTGTTGAAAATAGACTTTTTTCCCCCCCCCTTCCAATGCCCGCTCTTTCGATTAACTCTAGATAACTGTTTCATTATGAAACTAGAACCCCACCCTCTTCCTACCCTACCTTTTTCCCTACACCTTTTTCCCTACCCACCCCACCCTTTCCCGCCTGACGTCCCAATCGCCCCCCCACCCCCCCCCCCCCCACCCCGACCGTCGCCTTTTCTGTTGATGAACAGTTTCGTCATCGAAAATGGACCCACCATCATCCCTTATCCTTTCTGTCTACAACAACAGAAAAACGTTTCTTTGTTGAAAAAGCGCATCCCATTTCCTAAACCTTTCCGTTAACAAGAAAACGGTGGTGTAACCGTTGAAATGCCTCTCTCTCGCTCCTCTCTCCCATCTCTTCTCTCTCTCTCTCTCTCTCTCATCCCTCTCCTTCTCTCCGCTCTCCCTCTCTCTCGCCCCCTCTCTCCTCTCTCGTCCGCTCTCTCCTCTCTCTGTGTGTGCTCATGTGCGACGCTTGCTCTCTTTGTGTCCTCCTCTCGCCTTGAATGTGTGTGTTGTGTGTTGTGTGTGTGTGTGTGTGTGTGTGTGTGTGTGTGTGTTGTGTGTGTGTGTTGTGTGTGTGTGTGGGTGTGTCCCCTGTGTGGTGTGGTGTGTGTGCATGTGGTGTGTTGTGTGTGTGTGTGTGTGCATGGTGATGGCGAAGGTGTGTGTGTGCTTTGTGTGTGTGTGTGTGCATGTGCGTGCGCGCGTGCGTGCGTGCGTGCGTGCGTGCATGTGTGTGTATGTGTCTGTGTGTGTGTTCCCACCCTCCCCTGCCCCCACCCCCACCCCCAACCCCAACCCCCACTCCACCTCTGTGGCCAAAAATGTTCCAACAGATCCGGCGAAGTATGACGTCTGTCAAGCGCCTGGCTGCTGCTAATGTTCACATCCTCTGTCGCGACACTGTCTCGGCGGACGTCCCCAATCACGATCACAGACCCCGCAGACATGGGCACGGGCCTGTACTGCCACTGCCAGACACAGGGTGACGACCAGCTCCTCTCGCTGGCAGGACTAATCTTCAGCTGTCTCGGAAGCTGCTTGCCAAACGCTGGAGCTTAGTGATGATGATGCCAAATCCCATCTTACCTATCCTCCTTCAAAAGCGAACTGGTCTGTTTGCTGTCTGCAGTCTGGGGTGTCCTGAACTATTGGAGGGTGATGGGGAAAAATGCTTGGGGGTTGGGGGTGGGGGGGGGGTGGTAAGGTGGGGGTGGGGATGGTGGATGGGTTTGGGGGTTGGGGAAGGAGGGTGGGGAAGGGTAGGGGAAGAGATGGTGGATGATGTCACAGCCGGAGAAGGGGGGGGAGAGAGGGGTGGGGGTGGGGGTGGGGGGGGGGGGGGGGGGGGGGGACAGACAGACAGGGGGACAGACAGACAGACAGACAGAGACATAGAGACATACAGACAAACACAGACGAGAGAGACAGACAGACAGACAGACAGACAGACAAAGACAGAAAGACAGACAGGCAGAGAGACGACAGACAGACAGAAGACAGACAGACAGACAGACAGACACAGACAGAAAGACACAGACAGACAGAGGAGAACAGACAGCAGAGAGAAAGACAAGACGATACAGAGAGAGAGCTAGAGAGAGAGAGAGAGAGAGAAGAGAGAGAGAGAGAGAGAGATGAGAGAGAGAGAGAGAGAGAATTCGAGCTCAAGCGCCAACTTGAAAATTATAACTCCACGTAAATAAATCCTAACGAAGGAGGTACACAGAGCCTGAACACCATACTGCTTTCATACAATTTCTGTCTTCGGGCGGAACCTCACTCTGGATATGTTGTTAGTACTAGTAGCAGCACATCGACAGAGAGAGAGAGGGGGGGGGGGGGGGGGAAGAAAGGTTGAAGGGATGGGAGGGAGAGAAAGAGACAGAGCGAGAGAGCGAGAGAGAGAGAGAGAGAGAGAGAGACAGGACAGAGACAGAGAGAGACGAGACAGACAGACAGTACAGAGGGGGGAAGGAAAAAGGGTCGGGAAGGGGATGGGTTAAGGGGGGAAGGGGGGTGGGGGGTGGTAGGCAAGGATTTGAAAGAAAAAAAGTGAAAAGAAAAAAAAAATCGGAAAACAAATCGCCTCGGGAACGACCATGTGCACTTATTAGATGCCACAAAAGCGATGTTGTTTCACGCTCGCCTTTTTCCGTGCTCTCTTGTTGCCGTTTCTTTGCTTTGGTGTTGGCTTTTTTCTTTGTCTTTTTTTTTTGCGTTTTGTTTGTTTGTTTGTTTGTTTTACTTTTATTTTCTCCCTGAAATGGAGAGAAAAATAGGAGACAATTAGGGCTTTCTCTCTCTCTCGCTCCTCTCTCTCTTCTCTATCCTTTGAAACAAGTCCGGAATCTCTCCTC
>JADBJO010011486.1:56541-64509 GCA_016801955.1 Conus betulinus | reverse complement strand
ACGTTCTGTATTCATTAAATCAAGTGGACATGTCCCAAACACACGTCAGTCTGCTTCACAATAATGCTTTTCTGTATTTGCCTCACGTGAAAATGCTGAACGCTTCCTTTTGTGCTGTTGAAACAGTTGATGCGACAGGTCTGAAGAATATGCCACAAATCCAAGAGCTGGATTTAGGGGGGAATACGCTTAGCAACTTTCCACTGGACTTCTTGTCAAGGTCAGATAAGTTACAGCGTATCTTTTCGTCAAACTACAGACTTTGCTGTCAACATTTGCTTCCGAAACACTCTCGGGTGACGTCAGATGTTTGTGGTCCAGACACCGCACTGCAGTCATGCGCATCACTGCTGCCCACTGGGCTGTACAGAGCTTTCCACTGGCTGCTCGCTGTGTCTGGCGTGACAGGCTGTCTGGCCTGCTTTCTGCTCTCCTCCACAGTGAAGAACATGACTGAAAGCAGTTTCAGGATGGCTGTTGGCCATTTGCAGTTCGCTGATATTTGTATGGGATGTCATGTCGGCATTATTCTGACAGCAGACCTCCTGTTTCGTGGAGAGTACATTCAGAATGAAAAAGCTTGGACCCACAGCGGGCCCTGCAAACTGGCTGGCTTTGTGTTCGTATTGTCCAGTGCAGTGACGCCAATGTTCCTATGGTTCATCACTTTGTATCATGTGTGTGCCTCTGGTTTTCCCTATCAAACACGGAGACTGAACCAATGTTGGACCAGCTGTGGTTTGTGTGGTGTCATGGGTCACTGGAGTCCTGCTGGCCTTGATTCCTCTTCTCCCTGGACTCTCACACTGGGGCCTCCAGGGTCAGTCTGGTCTGTGTGACTGGCTCCGGCTGGTCAGTATCATTTACCACAACGATTCACATGGTTTGCAATTATTGTGGCCATCAACTTCGCTTTGTGCTCATCGGTTGGCGCTGCTCAGGGTTTCATCTCGTGGCGAACATCAAAGTACATCGTAACAATCCACCCCACACACAGGTTGATCTATTCCTCAATCCATGTCATGAGGAGGATGGCTTTTGCAGATGTTGTTTGCTGGAGCGCGTTCGGAGTGACCATGATGATGAGTTTGGGTGGTGTTATTGTGTCCGGCAAGATGTATGACACCATGGTCGTATTCCTATCGCCTTTCAGCTCTGCTCTCAAGCCCTGGCTGTACGTGTGGAGTGTGAACACGCACAGGAAGCGTCAAGAACAAGAAAGGAAATTACTCACGGTCTTAAATTCTCGTGCCAGGACAGGAAAACAACAATTCGGAAAATAAAGGGAAACAAACATACAACAAAATCGATCCACAACTGTTATTGTATCACATCGTTCTATCGGGTTGTATGTCTGTGTGTGATTTTTGTTTTTCCTCCCTCATCTATCAACACACACAATGGCCCTCGAATCTGATCGGTTGTGTCACTACGCTCTCAGTATGAAAACTACAATACTGCGGTAAACTGTCGTGTGGATCGCTCAGTATTGCCTCTGTCCTATGTGCCACGACCAGCCACGACAGTGACGCCATAGGAAGGTATCAAGACACATATACTGATACATCCTGAGGCACAGATACTGACTGTAACTGACCTACAGCCACTAGTGTTCGCTCCATAAAGACACATCTGCCGGCAGACCATGTGGCAAGCAGAAGCAGGCCCGTTACCCCCAACCTGAGGATCCCAGGTCATGCCAAGCTGTCGTCTACATCAACACAGAGTCAGGAACTGCGCCCTTGTAGCCCCTTCCTTAGGGTCCCAGGTCTTCTGGGCGACTCGTGGATTGTAGAGCAGAGTCCACAGGGACTGAGAGCATTTAGGTCATTCCAGTTTCCAAAATTGGACTGTCGACCCAGTAAAGTCTTAGTTCCGGGTTTTATGGTTAACTCCCTTAGTACTACATCCCTAAGTTGTTCTGTGTTGTTTGAACCCCCTTATCACACTTCATCCACTCCTTCCCCATCCTCTTCAACCCCAACCTCTTATCACACCATTTACTGTTATATTCCTTGTCATTTAATATAAAGCACAACCGCATCAGGGCGATTTTTTTTCTATGAGTGCCCATAAGTCTTCGGGTCTCTGGCTACCGTCTTGTTCTTTTTGACTCTCATACACTTTGCAGTGTGCACCAGAGCCACTCGGGTGAGGGCCACATAACAATGAACGTCTATCGAGATTTAAGATCCCTAGCCCCAGTCAGTGTAATCAGACTAATTCAATCTATATATAATCACACAATCACCAAGACCAAGGCTCTGGACCACAGACTGTCACTTTTGATGGGCAATGAATTCAGTGCCAGCTTCATGCCCTGCTTAAAGCCAGAAATTCTAATTAGACTAGTTCCTCATTAACTAAACAACCACAGTAAACATTAACGAAGCCTGTAAAGCGTAGTCTGCCACTGTTAAGAAGCTACGAATCCATTACTGGAATCAAAGACCAATAATTGTAATGAGAATAATTCGTTATTATCTGCGCCACCATAGTATGAAACTAGAATGCCTTTGGAACGCAGTCCGTCACTGTTCAAGATTCACGCCAACAGTCTGCACAGCATCACAAGAGGCATCCCCCTCACCATCGACACACACCTCTCCTGACATTGACCTGAAGTCAGTATACAGCCACACTCTGATTCTTTGCAGTCTGTGAAGTTCTGTCTTTTCCCGGACGATAACGTCCAGGTGCCATCTGTCAGGTCAGGTCACAACACAGGCTGTGAGGTCAGGTCACAACACAGGCTGACTGTCAGGTCAGGTCAAAAACACAGGCTGACTGTCAGGTCACAACACAGCTGACTGTCAGGTCCGGTCACAACACAGGCTGACTGTCAGGTCCGGTCACAACACAGGCTGACTGTCAGGTCCGGTCACAAAACAGGCTGACTGTCAGGTCACAACGCAGGCTGACTGTCAGGTCACAACGCAGGCTGATTGTCAGGTCACAACGCAGGCTGACTGTCAGTTGGGTCACAACACAGGCTGACTGTCAGTTGGGTCACAACACAGGCTGACTGTCAGGTCACAACACAGGCTGAGTGTCAGGTCACAACACAGGCTGACTGTCAGGTCAGGTCACAACACAGGCTGACTGTCAGTTGGGTCACAACACAGGTTGTGAAGTCAGGTCACAACACAGGCTGACTGTCAGTTGGGTCACAACACAGGTTGTGAAGTCAGGTCACAACACAGGCTGACTGTCAGTTGGGTCACAACACAGGTTGTGAAGTCAGGTCACAACACAGGCTGACTGTCAGTTGGGTCACAACACAGGTTGTTAAGTCAGGTCACAACACAGGCTGTCAGTTGGGTCACAGCACAGGCTGACTGTCAGGTCACAACACAGGCTGTGGAGGACACAGACAGGCGCCAGCTCAGCCCATGCAGAGAGGAGTGTGGACATGCGCCCATGTGTGTATATGCGTGCGTGCGTGTGTGTGTGTGTGTGTGTGTGTGTGTGTGTGTGTGTGTGTGTGTGTGTGTGTGTGTGCGCGCACGTGTGTGTGTGTGTGTGTGTGTGTGTGTACACAAAACTGAATACATTTATGATCTAAACTATAAGTAATATAATGTTTGAAGAACAAGCCTATCACATTTTTTTTTGCTGTATGAGAAGTCATGGAATGGCAAAAGTACAACCCATCTGACAATCAAGGAGTAATCTCTGTCGCACACAGTCATTGGCGACGATCCCCTCATCTGACACAGGGGGTTGTAGAGTTATGACTTTGGGGCCGGAACAGCTCAGTCGGCAGAGCGTTGCACATCGTAACCCTGACGATCAAGGAGTTGCGGGTTCGAATCTTAGCCGAGTCGTTTTGGCACAGGAGGATTTTGTTCCCTCGCAGTAAAACACTGGGTCTGACTCCATTAAAAAATGTCCTGAGACTAAACCTAGGTTCCGTGTGTGAATGCACGCATACCATCATGCACACAGGGAAAATCCTATTACCGACTTTCACCATGACAAAACACCTGTCTGGCTGGGTTTGCATGACACGTATACGCATCGCATGCACCCTCTATGAAGACTAAAGAAAAAAGGCTGAGTGACAGATGTGACTGAATGATGCGGGAACTGACAGAATGCAGCGCCAGCAGGCAGCTCTATAGTCAACTACTACTATTGCGACTTCCACCACCACTATTACAACAACTACTACTACCACCACACCGCTACTGCTACAACTACTACTTCAACCACCACCATCTCCACCACCACCGTCAACACCACCACCACTACTACAACCACCACCAACACCACTACTACTACCACCACCAAAACCACCACCACTACAACAACTACTACTATAGCTGCCACCCCTCACCACCACCACTATCGCTACTATTACTACGACGACCACCACCTACTACTCTTGCTACAACTAATACTACTACGCCACAAGCACCACCACCACTACTACTACTTCTAGTAATACTGCTACTGCTGCTGCTACTACTACTATTACTAGTGGTGGTGGTAGTAGTAGCAGTGGTGGTGGTGGTGGTGATGATGGTGGTAATAGCAGTCGTAGTGGTTGTGGTGGTGGTGGTGGTGGGGGGGGGTTTGTGTTAGCAGTATTAGTGGTGTTGGTGGTAGTGGCACTAGCAGTAGTAGTGGTGCTTGTACTGGTGGTGGTGTTGTTAGTAGTGGTGGTGGTAATGGTGCTGGTGGTTGTAGCAGTAGTAGTTGTATGGTGGTGATGGTAGTAATAGTAGTGATAGTAGTGGTGGTGATGGTGGCAGCGGTAGCAGTAATAGTTGTGGTGTTGGTGGTGGTTTGGTGGTAGTAGTTGTAGTAGTGGTGTTGGTGGTGGTGGTAGCGTTAGTGGCGGTGGTGTTGGTTGTAGTTGTTGTGGTAATGTTGAAGGTAGTAGTAGTGGTGGTGGTAGTAGTTGTGGTGGTTTTGGTAGTGGTAGTAGTAATGGTGGTGCTTATAGTGGTAATTGTGGTCGTGGTCGTGGTAGCAGTAGAAATATCTGTGGTTGTGTGTCTTTGTTCGTGGTGGTAATAGTATTAGTGGCAGTGGTGGTTGTACTACAGTAGTAGCAGTGATGGTTGTGGTTGTGTTGGTGGTTGTGTTTATCGTGGTGGTGGTAGTAGTAGTAAAGGTGATGGAGGTGCTGATGGTGGTTGTAGCTGTAGTGGTTGTGGAAGTGTCGTTGGCAGTGGTGGTGTTTGTGGTAGTAATAGTAATGTTAGTGGTGGTGCTCTCAGTCATGGTGGTGATAATAGTAGTGGTGGTGGTGGTGGTGGTCGTCGTAGCATTAGTAGTAGTGATGGTGGTGGTGGTGGTGTTTATGATGATGGTGGTGGTAGTAGTAGTAATGGTGGTGGTGCTGCTGATGGTTGAAACTGTAGTGGTTGTGGTGGTGTCGTTGGTGGTGGCGCTAGTAGTAGTAGTGCTGCTGCTGCTGATGTTGGTGGTAGTTGAAGTGGTGGTGGTCGTGGTGGTGGTATTCGAAGTACGGTGGTGGTGGTGGTAATTGTAATGTTAGTAGCGGTGTTTTTGGTCGCGGTGGTAATAGTATTTAGTGGTAGTGATGGTTGTGGTCGTAGTAGATGCAGTAGTTGTGATGGTGGTGGTAATGTTGGTGTTTATGGTGATGGAGGTAGTGGTAGTAGTAGTAATGGTGGTGCTGTTGTAGTTGGTAGTGGTTGTGGTGGTGTCGTTGGTGGTGGTGGAGGGCACGGTGGTGTTGGTACTAGTAGTAGCGGTGTTGTGGTGATGGTGGTAGTAGTATTAGTACTGGTGGTGATGGTGGTGGTAGTGGTAGTAATGATGGTGGTGGTTGTTTAGCAGTAGTAGCGCTGCTGCTGGTGGTAGTTGTAGTGGTGGTAATGGTTGTGGTGTGGTGGTGGTAGTAGGAGTGGTGGTGTGGTGGTAGGGTAGTAGTAATAGTAGTGGTGGTAGTCGTCGTAATCTTAGTAGTGGAGTGGTGGTAGTGGTGGTGGTAGTAATAGTACTGGTGGTGGTGGTGTTCGTAGTAGTAGTGGTGGTGGTGGTCGCACTGTTGGTGGCAGTATTAGATGTAGTGTTGGAGGTGGTTGTGGTAGTAGTGGTGGTGGTGGTGGTATTAGTAGTGCTGCTGGTGGTGGTGATGGTGGTAGTAGTAGTAGTAGTAGTGGTGGTGGTGGTGCCGATGGTGGTGCCGGTGCTGGTGGTGGTTGTGGTGGTGGTAGCAGTAGTAGCAGCAGTGATAATGGTAGTGGCAGTGGTGGTGGTGGTGGTTGCGTATTCATAGTTGTAGTAATATTGGTGGTGGTTGTGGTGGTGGTTGCGGTATTATTCGTAGTTGTAGTAATACTGGTGGTGGTGGTTGCGGTATTCGTAGTTGTAGTAATACTGGTGGTGGTGGTGGTGGTGGTAGCGTTATTCGTAGTTGTAGTGATACTGGTGGTGGTTGTGTTGGTGGTAGTGATAGTAGTATTCGTAGATGTAGTAATATTGGCGGTGGTTGTGGTGGTGGTAGTGATAGTGGTATTGGTGCTGGTTGTGATAGTGATAGTGTAAGTAGTGGTGGTGATGATGATGGCGATAGTTGAAGTAGTCGTGGCAGTGGTTGTGGTGGTAGTTGTGGTGGTGGTGGGTGAAGGTGATAGTAGTAGTAGGGGTGGTGGTTGTGGTAGTAGTGGTGGTTCTGGTGGTGGTGGTAGTAGTGGCGGTAGTGTTGGTGGTAGTAGTAGTGGTGGTGGTGGTGGTGGTGGGGTGGTGGTGAACGAATAAACGTCCCAACGACGACTGACGAAATAAACGAATGAACGAAGTTACGAGCGACGGACCGAACAAATTTACGAACAAATGACTGAGCGACGGCTGACCGAGTGAACGAATGAATGACCGTCCAATGAATGACAGAATGAGCGACAAACCTAACAGATTTACGGACGAATGGCTGAACGACCGACTGACCGACTATCTGAGCGACCGACTGATCAGCTAAATGAATGCTGACCGAGGACCGACTGATCGACTGAATGACTGAACGAGTGACCGACCAAACATTTACGAAGGAATGACTGAACGATCAACCGACCGACTGAACGAAGGAATGACTGAACGATCAACCGACCGACTGAACGATCAACCGGCCGACTGAACGAAGGAATGACTGAACGATCAACCGACCGACTGAACGATCAACCGACCGACTGAACGATCAACCTACCGACTGAACGAACGAATGACTCAAGGATCAACCGACCGACTGAACGATCAACCGACCGATTGAACGATCAACCGATCGACTGAAGGAAGGAATGATGAACGATCAACCGGCCGACTGAAGAAAGGAATGATGAACGATCAACCGGCCGACTGAACGATCAACCGACCGACTGAAGAAAGGAATGATGAACGATCAACTGACCGACTGAAGAAAGGAATGATGAACGATCAATCGACCGACTGAACGAAGGAATAATGAACGATCAACCAGCCGACTGAACGATCAACCCGGCCGGCCGACTGAAGAAAGGAATGATGAACGATCAACCGACTGACTGAACGATGGAATGATGAACGATCAACCGACTGACTGAACGATGGAATGATGAACGATCAACCGACCGACTGAACGATCAATCGACCGACTGAACGAAGGAATGATGAACGATCAACCGACCGACTGAACGAAGGAATGATGAACGATCAACCGACCGACTGAACGATCAACCGACCGACTGAACGATCAATCGACCGACTGAACGAAGGAATGATGAACGATCAACCGACCGACTGAACGATCAACCGACCGACTGAACGATCAACCGACCGACTGAACAATCAACCGACCGACTGAACGATCAACCGACCGACTGAACGAACGAATGACTGAACGATCAACCGACCGACTGAACGAACGAATGACTGAACGATCAACCGACCGACTGAATGAATGAATGACTAATTGAGCGACCGACTGACCAACTGAACGAATGAGTAATTGACCGACCG
>JADBJO010011486.1:39041-51541 GCA_016801955.1 Conus betulinus | reverse complement strand
GTGTTGATGGAGCGAGACTAAGGGGAAGACAGAAATACATGGACTGACAACATTGCAGAATGGACAGGGAAACATCTGTAGAGACCAGAGAGAAGACAGAAACATATGGACTGACAACATTATAGAACGGACAGGGAAACATCTGTAGAGACCAGGGGGAAGACCGAAACACATGGACTGACAACATTGCAGAATGGACAGGGAGACATCTGTAGAGACCAGAGAGAAGACAGAACACACATGAAGGAGCGAGACCAAGGGGAAGACAGACACACACATGGACTGACAACATTACAGAATGGACAGGGAAACATCTGTAGAGACCAGAGAGAAGACAGAAACACATGGACTGACAACATTGCAGAATGGACTGGGAAACATCTGTAGAGACCAGAGAGAAGACAGAAACACATGGACTGACAACATTGCAGAATGGACTGGGAAACATCTGTAGAGACCAGGGGGCAGACAGAAACACATGGACTGACAACATTGCAGAATGGACAGGGAAACATCTGTAGAGACCAGAGAGAAGACAGAAACAATGGACTGACAACATTGCAGAATGGGCAGGGAAACATCTGTTGAGACCAGAGAGAAGACAGAAACACATGGACTGACAACATTGCAGAATGGACAGGGAAACATCTGTAGAGACCAGGGAGAAGACAAAAAAACACATGGACTGACAACATTGCAGAATGGACAGGGAAACATCTGTAGAGACCAGAGAGAGACAACATTGCAGAATGGACAGGGAAACATCTGTAGAGACCAGGGGAAGACAGAAACACATGGACTGACAACATTGCAGAATGGACAGGGAAACATCTGTAGAGACCAGAGAGGAGACAAACACATGGACTGACAACATTGCACAATGGACAGGGAAACATCTGTAGAGACCAGAGAGGAGACAAACACATGGACTGACAACATTGCACAATGGACAGGGAAACATCTGTAGAGTCCAAAGGCCTCGGCACACGACCGACAGAATTGTAGGAGTCTGGTGAACAGTTCTTCAGTGCGATGCCCCGGTGACTTCACACGGACCTAGGAAACAGAAGTCAATGTTAGTGATACCATGGGAAAATTACTCTTGCACTTTGAATTTTTTTTTTTTAACTTCTGAACGTGCGCGTGATTCTATGATCAAACCATCTGTTATTTTTTTCCCCAATTATTTGGAAGCCTGCTTTGATATGTTCTTGAGTCTCAGAAAATATAATGTTGACATTATCATCTTTCTCAGATAATCAAAATTAATGTTTTTACCTGTCTTCATTACACTACATCATTATCAAATTTGACCAGTCGGTTCTCTCAGTGAAGCATGACAGGCATTGTTGGACCTGATGAAACTTATGAAAGAGCGAAATTGCATTTTGTATACTTCATTTGTATAGTTTCCAACTGACTGGAGAGAGACAGCGTGTGTCTAGCTCTTTCAGATAGACGTTGCCAGAGTCTAAGGATACTTTCTTTGTCTCTGAATTCAAGACAAACTGACTTGGAATAAAACCCATTACCTCATTCTGAGTTGAACCTATTTGATATACCGGATTGCCAACAGCTGTTTCAATACCTCTACTACCCGCAGGCTGTACTTGTTATTGATATTTTTTAGTTTTGATCAGACGAGGCTGGTGACTGTGGTAACGGAGGTTTATTGTTGTGCTGTGGTGCATGTTGACCCCACTGTTAAGCACCAATCACTGTCAACAATTTGGACCTCCTCCTTGCTGTCATTATCAAATTCTCAGTATGAAACTGTCAGTATAATTACTAGTCAAGTGAGTATCCAAAACTTTAGCTTGTAAATGTTCTTAAGTTTTGTTGTATTATGTTTGATGTTGTAGCAATGATGTCAAGAAAAAAAAATCGTCTTTTCTTTCACGAATGTACAAGCCCATTTCATTCCAGTACATGTTTAACGTATCTATATCCGGTTGATAAACATTTTGTGCATTACTTATTTCCCTCATCTTCTTACATCTGCATTTGTCTGGTGGACATATGGTCTGAATACTATACCGTATGCATGTCTTTTGATGGTACCTTAGGTAAGTCATAAGTAGGAGTCGCACCCACAACGGAAGCAATAATGACACACACATGGACACGGGTATTCTGAAAATATGACTAGACTCGTACACATTCAGATTCTCCAGATTAAAAAAAAAACATAGCTGATACTAAACTTTGCTTATTGTACTAAGTTTCACATTTTACAGCAGTTTTTTAAGTTGTTTGTTAGTGCAAGCTTTTAATGATAATTATACGACAATTATTTTTTTGTAACACAATGAAAAACATGGTCAAAGCAAACTTTACAATCTTCACAGTCAGTGTCATAAAACATTGAAGCATCAATGCAGAAGAACAGGAAACACAAGGAAAAAACCAGAGAATAAGGACGGGGGGGGGGGGGGGGGGGGGGGGGAGCGGGTGAGAACGACTAACACCAAGATAAACAGTGTTCCCAGTATTGTGCGAAAAAAAAAAAAAAAAGAAAAATATTAAGACATGTCTGGCAAAGGTCATTTAAAGGAGTACAACTCGTCAAAACAACACAACGACATTTCAATCGAACAGTTACATAAACATGCCCCTCCTCCACCCCCCCCCCACCCCCTCCCCCTCTTAACTTCTCAACACCCCTCCAATCTTTTTACCTGATCTGTCGCTCTTCCAAAAACAAACACCAATTTACGTAGCTGCACGAAAATCCTGCACCCCCCCCCCCCCACACACACACGTGCGCACACACACACACACACATACACAAACTCGCGCGCGTGCGCGCGCACACACACACACGCAAAACACAAACAACACATACACACAGCGCATGCGCATACACAAGCACACACACACGCACGCACGCGCACGAATACACACACAAGCGCGCACTCGTAGAGGCGCACCAATGCGCACCATATACGCACGCGTGCGCGCGCCGAGAATTCATACATATACAACCAAGCGCGCGAGCACGCACACATATACACATTCAGACCATGCGCACGTGCACACACACACACACACACACACACACACACACACACACACACACATTGATATTATTTTATTCTTTTTGTGAGGGCAGGATGTAAAAAAAAGCTGTAAACCTTATTCTTTAATCCTCAATAAAGATAATTTTGACTTGACTTCACACACACACACACACACACACACACACACACACACACACACACACACACACACACACACACATTGATATTATTTTATTCTTTTTTGTGAGGACAGGATGTAAAAAAAGCTGTAAACCCTTATTCTTTAATCCTCAATAATTTTGACTTGACTTCACACACACACACACACACACACACACACACACACACACACACACACACACACACACACACACACACAACGTGCCCTGGCTGGAAGCCAGTACAGAGTGCTAAGCAGTTCACTGGCACTTCACCGCTTGCTCTTGGCTCTGATCTCGCTGCATGATTTTCAACTGACTGGACTTCATGCAGCCAAATTAAAAAAAAAAAAAATCGCTAAACTATTTCTTGTTTTCCAGCTTATATCTCATATGCAGCAACCTTTTTTCAACCTGCCTCATGTACTAGGACCACATTTTTTCAGAGGCTTTTTTAAAAAATCATCTTATGGCATTTTTGAATAGCAAACAGAATTCTAACAACTTTTTTATGTGAGAAAAAAAAAACTTATATGTAGTAGAAGAATTTGGTCTTCGATAAACAGATATAATCTCATCTTTCTCTCTCCGGTTTTTGATATCAGAAGCAAGGCTTAACGATAAAACTGTTCTACAAGAATGTCTTACTAACGCCTGTGCTTTGTCAAGAGATCTTACGACAACAACGCTTCTCGTTTTGATAAGATACAATGAGAGTTTACAATAATTCTTAATTTCTTTTATCTATCCACACATTGTGTACATTTTTGGGTTCAGATATTTCAGAATGACGAAAATCACAAAATAATACAATTTAGGCTTTACCAAGAGCTCTGCTGTTATGATCCAACGTAACAATGATGAATGACGTAAGGGAGAACGTGAAACTGATGAATGACGTAAGGGAGAACGTGAAACTGATGAATGACGTAAGGGAGAACGTGAAACTGATGAATGACGTAAGGGAGAACGTGAAACTGATGAATGACGTAAGGGAGAAACGTGAAACTGATGAAGACGTAAGGGAGAACGTGAAAACTGATGAATGACGTAAGGGAGAACGTGAAACTGATGAATGACGTAAGGGAGAACGTGAAACTGATGAATGACGTAAGGGAGAACGTGAAACTGATGAATGACGTAAGGGGAGAGAACGTGAAACTGATGAATGACGTAAGGCAGAACGTGAAACTGATGAATGACATAAGGGAGAAACGTGAAGAATAGAGAAGAAGGTATGAAAGGGGAAGAAGTGAATGATGAATAATAGACTAGTATAGATGAGAGGTGGGATGACATAACATATAATATCCATGAAGGACGACATAAAACTAAGGTAATGTCAGAATACTTCAAAAAAAGGAAGAAACAGATGAAGTGATGGATGAGGATGATGAATGATGGGACGCAGCGAGGAGAGAGAGGAAAAAAACCGCGAAAATGGACGAAACGAACACAGAAGAAGACGTGAAAAGAATGAAGAATGGACGGGGGGAAGAACGTGATAGAAATTTCAGTGATGGACAGGACAGAAAGCAGCGAATGACAGACGGGATTAGCAGAGTGAGAAGACTTTCACGAAAGGAACGATTCATGAACAAGGATAGGAGAACATAAATAGAACGAAGGAAAGCTGTAAGGAGTATATCCAACAGACATCATCGAGAACAAGAGAAACCGTCAAGATCATAACTGGCTGATAAGAAGGAAAATAGTGCGCGACCGACTGGACTTGAGAAAAAAACGTGTGACTGATGAAAGAGAGACAACCGGGGATGAAAAGGGATGAATAAAGGGCAGAGAAAAAAATGGTGTGAAATAAAGGACAAAGAGAGAAAAAAAGAATAGTGAGAGGGTAGGAGAAAAGGAGAACCTGAAATGATGAAAGAGAGAAGAACGTGAACATGAAAAGGAAATGGGAGACGATCGGTGAGGGTGATGAAGGGTAGTTCGGATGAGAAGGCAGGAAACTTGAGGATGGCGCATACGGCGCCGATCGGAAGAAATTATCCAAAGAATGATCCAAAGAAATAATCGGAAGGCAAACGCAAAAACTGATGGAATGATGAACGAGAGGACAACATGAGATGAAACAAAGATCGAGATGACTGCAGCGTCAGAATCACGAATGAGGGGTGGACTGAACAGAGAAAGCGATATCTGTGAACGTGAGGTGAGAAGAAGGCGAGAATGATAAACAATGCATGAAAAAAGCGACGGACAGAACTGTGGATGGGAAAAAAAAAAATAACGTGAGAGCGTGTGATAAGAAGGAAAAGAAGAGAGAAATGTGAGACCGACGGATTGATGAACACTGGACAGCGTTGGAACGATGCAGTGTGGGCCGGAATAAAACAAAGGAACCAAGGGAATGATAAGTGATTGCAAACAAAAGACAGACAGAGAGAGAGAGAGAGAGAGAGAGAGAGAGAGAGAGAGAGAGAGAGAGAGAGAGAGAGAGAGGGAGAGAGAGAGAGAGTAAGAATGATGAATGGGAAACTGAATGAGACAAGGCATACAAGAGGGGAAGAAACGTTGGAATCATGGAGCACAACAAAACTGGGCATCATCAGAGTAATCCAATGATGAATCAAGTGAGAAGGGAACGAGAGAATAACAAACACTGGACGCGATCAGAAAAGAAGAACGAGAGAATGACGGATGACAGACGAAATTAGAGAAGAGAAAGTGGGACTGGTGGCAAAGAAACTCATTAACATAAATGTGGGTAACAAACTCATTCTTTGGATAATTGATTTTCTAACACAGAGAATGTATAATTCCTGTTTTATGCAAAAATGCCACTGTATGTCCTGTTCCCAAAAAACGCAACCCAAGCTGTTTAAATGATTACCGACCAGTTGCCCTCACATCTGTTGCAATGAAATGTCTTGAAAGAATTGTCCTCGGTTATGTTTTAAAAGATACTACACAGTACCAAGACCCGTTTCAGTTCGCATACCAACAGAACAGATCAACAGATGATGCCACACTCACACTTCTCCATCATGCTTTTTCACACCTCGAAAAACCTGCCTCCTTTGTACGCATTCTCTTTATTGATTTCTCATCAGCATTCAAACACCATACAACCACATCTGTTGGCAAAGAAACTCATTAACATAAATGTGGGTAACAAGCTCATTCTTTGGATAATTGATTTTCTAACACAGAGGACACAGTCTGTTCGGTATCAAAGTGTTGTTTCGTCTTCCAAAGTCATTTCAACTGGCGCGCCCCAGGGTACTGTTTTATCACCAGTGCTTTTTACTCTGTACACAAATGATTGTTCAGGAAGTGATTCAACTTTGTACATTAAATATTCAGATGACTCAGCACTCGTGGATCTTTCCAACTCTGATTCTGTTTACTTCAAGGAGGTTCAAAGATTTTGTTGACTGGTGCGATCATAACTATCTTGATCTGAATGTAACAAAAACGAAAGAAATGTTGATTGATTTTAGAAAGAATCCAAAAGCTGTACCACCGCTTTTTATCAAAGGTGCTGAAGTAGAACGTGTTGAATCATACAAATATTTAGGAACTTTTATAGATAATAAGCTGAACTTTAAATCCCATGTTGAGTATGTCCACAAAAAATGTCAAACCAGATTATATGTCTTCGCAAGCTGCGATCATTTCATGTGAATACTGACATTCTTCGGACATTTTATTCATGCTTCTTGGAATCTGTTTTAACTTTCTCATTTATGTGTTGGTATGGTGGGTTGACTGTGAAGAGTAGAAATGTGCTTGAGAAAGTGGTGAACGTGGGAGGAAAAAAATCGTTGGTGAGAGACAAAAAAGTCTGAGTGAGCTGTACAGGTGCCGTGTTGTTTGTAAAAGCGAAGAAGATTGCGTATGACCAGACCCACGTTCTTGCAAAATCAGTATGACCCTCTTCAGTCAGGACGAAGATATCGATCGGTTAAATGCAGAAGTGTCAGATTTAAACAAAAGTTTTATTCCCCTGTCCATTGATTTTATGAACCGAGGAGATGTTTAATTGAAATCCAAATTCCTTTATATGAATGTATGTCATATGTGAGAAAAAATGGGTAATATGAAAAAATATTGTTTACTTGCTGTGAATGTGTGCGACCACAAATTAATTTCTCAAATTGAGATAATAAAGTTTACTTGACTCGACTTGACTTGACTTGACTTGAACGACGAACATGATGAAGAGGATGCCGCGAAAATGATGACTGCCGGACGGAGGGAAATGTGAAAATGATGACTGCTGGACGGAGGGAAATGTGAAAATGATGAATGCTGGACGGAGGGAAATGTGAAAATGATGAATGCTGGACGGAGGGAAATGTGAAAATGATGAATGCCGGACGGAGGGAAATGTGAAAATGATGACTGCCGGACGGAGGGAAATGTGAAAATGATGAATGCCGGACGGAGGGAAATATGAAAATGATGAATGCCGGACGGAGGAAATATGAAAATGATGAATGCTGGACGGAGGGAAATATGAAAATGATGAAATGCTGGACTTGCGGAAAAGTTGTGAATGATGAATGTCGGACAGGCAAAACGTCAGAACAACGCATTTTGGATAGTGGGAAACGTGAAAGTGACGAACGCCGGACTGGCAAAAACAGAGAACAATGAATGTTTGACCAGAGGAAAGGTGACAACAATGAAGGTTTGAACAGAGGAAAGGTGAGAACAATGAAGGTTTGACCAGAGGAAAGGTGACAACAATGAAGGTTTGACCAGAGGAAAGGTGACAACAATGAAGGTTGACCAGAGGAAAGGTGACAACAATGAAGGTTTGACCAGAGGAAAGGTGACAACAATGAAGGTTTGACCAGAGGAAAGGTGACAACAATGAAGGTTTGACCAGAGGAAAGGTGACAACAATGAAGGTTTGACCAGAGGAAAGGTGACAACAATGAAGGTTTGACCAGAGGGAAGGTGACAACAATGAAGGTTTGACCAGAGGGAAGGTGACAACAATGAAGGTTTGACCAGAGGGAAGGTGACAACAATGAAGGTTTGACCAGAGGAAAGGTGACAACAATGAAGGTTTGACCAGAGGAAAGGTGACAACAATGAAGGTTGACCGGGGGGGGGGGGGGGGGGGGGGGGGGGGGGGGGGACAATGAATAATGCCAGGCTGAGGACAACGTAAGAATGATGAAAATTGGACAAGAGAGGAAAAGGTGAGAAGGATGAATGATGGGGTAGGCTTAAAACATGCGAATGGTGAATGCTGGATAGCAGTTGCGTGCGTGCGTGCGTGTATGTGCGTGTGTGCGTGTGTGTGAGTGAGAAGGGGGAAGTGGGAGACTGAAGAATAATATGGGACTGGGGGGGGGGGGGGGGGCGTGAGAATGATTCGATACTTGTTTGAGAGAGGGAAATGTGAGAACAATAAATGTTGAACTGGGAGGAAACGTGAAAATGAAGAATGCCGGACATAGGAGAATGGCACAATTAAAAAAATGGGGAGGACTTGAGGGGGGTAGGGGGGGGGGTAAGACGCGAGAATGGTGAATGCTGGCCCGGAGGGGACTGTGAGAATGGTGAATGCTGGCCTGGAGGGAGACAGAACGCAGGGAAGATGAATAATAGATGGAAGGGTGGTGCGACGCTGATGAACGAAAGACGGATGAGGAAAGCGAAGGAAAGTGAGAATGATGGTCTTTAAGACAACAGGATAGAGACAGAGTCATCGTGGACACAATCAGCACAGAGCGAGACGGAATGAAAAGATGGGAACGCGTTATCGATGAATGGTTGACACAACGAGACGAAGAAAACATAAAAATGCTGAGTGTAGGCCGAGGGCACAACATGATCATTGTAAATGAAGAACAAAATGAGAAGCGAACGTGAGAATGATAACTGAGAGAGACAGAACGGTAAAATGGGGAAAGTCTGAAGGGTAAATGATGGACGAGTGAAGAAAAAGAGAACAAAAATCAATGGATGCGATGAGAAGAAAACGTGAGACTGATGAACGATGCTCTGGAGGAGGAAAGGAGTTTGGATAAATAAATGATGGATGGAAGAAGAACATGAGAATGGTAAAGCAAGGGGCAGGATAGGAAGAGACCTGGATGGGGTTGAATATGGCACGTCCATCCCATTGCTCAATATGGCACGTCCACCCCACTATTCAATATGGCACGTCCATCCCACTGCTCAATATGGCACGTCCATCCCACTGCTCAATATGGCACGTCCACCCCATTGTTCAATATGGCACGTCCATCCCACTGCTCAATATGGCACGTCCATCCCACTGCTCAATATGGCACGTCCACCCCATTGTTCAATATGGCACGTCCACCCCATTGTTCAATATGGCACGTCCACCCCATTGTTCAATATGACACGTCCACCAACTGCTCAATATGGCACGTCCATCCCACTGCTCAATATGGCACGTCCACCCCACTGCTCAATATGGCACGTCCACCCCACTGCTCAATATGGCACGTCCACCCCACTGCTCAATATGGCACGTCCCATCCCATTGTTCAATATGGCACGTCCACCCCATTGTTCAATATGGCACGTCCACCCCACTGCTCAATATGGCACGTCCATCCCATTTTTCAATATGGCACGTCCACCCCATTGTTCAATATGGCACGTCCACCCCACTGCTCAATATGGCACGTCCACCCCACTGCTCAATATGGCACGTCCATCCCATTGTTCAATATGGCACGTCCACCCCACTGTTCAATATGGCACGTCCACCCCATTGTTCAATATGGCACGTCCACCCCACTGCTCAATATGGCACGTCCATCCCATTGTTCAATATGGCACGTCCACCCCATTGTTCAATATGGCACGTCCACCCCACTGCTCAATATGGCACGTCCACCCCACTGCTCAATATGGCACGTCCACCCCACTGCTCAATATGGCACGTCCACCCCGCTGTTCAATATGGCACGTCCACCCACTGCTGCTCAATATGGCATGTCCACCTCACTGTTCAATACCGCCGAAAGAAAGGTAAAGGGGGTAGCCATGGTAATGACTGTGTCATGAGGTCGTAGCAATTCACAGTGACAGATCGGCAGTATGTAAATGGAACTGTTTGCAGCAGAGAAGAATATGGGAGGGGGGGAGGGGAGGGGATGCAGGACTTTAAAGGCTGGATGTGTAGCTGGAAAAGACCAAACATGACAAGAGAGAATGGGGAGTGTGGAAACATGAATAATGTGCAGCAGTAGACATGAGCGGTCATGGAAGAGCTAAAGAATTAAAGGGGAGAGAATCTAAAGGGCCTCAAGTTCAAATCCATGAAAATATCAAAAGAAGACAACCGCAGTGGAAAAGCGAGAAACTGCCACTGGGCGGAGATGGACACTGGAGGTGAAGCGCCTGATGCTGTCAGCATGTCCACACCATGTTTATACCATCAAGTGAAGGGTGTCTGAAGGACATCATGGAGTGTCCTTGAACAGTGGGGAGTGGACTAAAAACTGCACCGGGAAGTACAAATATCCTGTTGCGGAAGAATGCAAATGAGAAGCAAAGGAGAGGAAGTAAAAAAAAAGTGTTTGTAATGAGCATCGGAAAACCCTATGTGATTGGAAATAGGGGCAAAGGTGGGATGTTCATAAAGAGTTGTGAGCGGTATCTATTTAAATTGATATACACTGAAGGGATCAGACTTAAAAAACATGTCAGGGCTGTAAGCATCTATAAAACAAGACTTGTTAATATCGAGTCGCCAGACTGAGACTTGAAACACTCATGGATCAAATTCATTTGTAAAAAAAAATGTCAAGATTTCTTTAATCAACATAATTAAGCATAAGTTGCTTCAGGAGCTCCACCCTCACCCTTCCCCATCAATAGCCACACCAACTCCATTAAAGAGTAAGCTCAGGGCTTGAGCACCCAGACCTTTGTGACATGAGTTCACATACGTCTAGGGCTTCAAGTATTGGTATTTTGATGGTATTAGTCTGATGTTGCATAGACACCTCTACAATCACTCCCTTCCCCCCCACCTCTACCATGTTCGAACCAGCCTACCTGCTGCGGGTATCCTGTCTGCCCTAGGACTTCAGTGAGTGTCGACGCTTAGCCTGAATATGACCTCACACTGAACCTGGCTCGAGTATCACTTCTCTGCTCGAAGTGTACACCGAAAACAGCTTCAA
Organism: Conus betulinus; assembly: GCA_016801955.1. NCBI lineage: Eukaryota > Metazoa > Mollusca > Gastropoda > Neogastropoda > Conidae > Conus > Conus betulinus. Next base: position 40,213 of record JADBJO010011486.1, on the reverse strand, counting down.
TACTACTTTGACGGATGCGCAAGAAATGTCGGCAACGAAATATTGTTGAGCACTACCAGCGGTATCACAAAAAAATCGCAGCAACGACAAACTGTTGAATACTAAGAGCGGTATCACAAGCAAAGCGTTTGACGGAACAGCAACAAAGTAACATTGAGCCGCACCCTGGCTTCACCCAGAATGAAACGAACAACACGAAGCCTGGAGAACTCGGAAACAAGGTCTTGCTCAACCAGGAGCAGAGACTTGGTCACTGTCAGAGAAAAGAAAAGCGCACGGTCTTGACTCTCTCCAGACAGGCAAGGGTGAACCAGGGGGCACTTATATGACACGGTCTTGACTGTCTCCAGACAGGCAAGGGTGAACCAGGGGGCACTTATATGACACAGTCTTGACTCTCTCCAGACAGGCAAGGGTGAACCAGGGGGCACTTATATGACACGGTCTTGACTCTCTCCAGACAGGCAAGGGTGAACCAGGGGGCACTTAGGTGGTTGCTTGTGTGTTGACCTATGATGCAGGAAGCTAAACAGAAATTAATCCGTATGCAAAAATGTCTCACAAGTAGCGTACATACCACGTTGAACGGATTACGGAGAAAACGGTCAGGACACTGAACGCGTGGCAATTCACAGTGATAGATTCAATCAGCTCAGACTTTTCTTTGAAAAACAAAAACAAAATCCCCTTGAGATAATTCCAGCGCAACAAAGACACATCGAAATACCCAACAGGTGAACAGCAAGCGCCTGTTCCAGTGGTTGAACTCTCATCATCTAATCACTAGATTACAAGAAAGAACTGGTATCCTACAAAGGTTACAAAGAAAAAAAAAAGAAAATGCTCTCCCAAACCACAAGATGATGAACAGATCACAAATACAGAAAAGCGGTGGCAACAGTACGGAGAAAAACTTAAAACCTAAACTGAAAGAGAAAGCGGTCACAGAGAGTGAGAAATGAGACAGGTATGCAGACTCTTCAAATTCTTAAAGAATGGGTCACAGAGACAAGGGGGGGAAAACAGTAAGGAAACAAAGACTAAAAAGAAAAGTTAAAAAAAAGCGTAAATAACATGGATTTACGAGGACACTGTGTGAAAGACTGGAACAGAGATTATATCAAAATACACCCCCAACCCCACCCCCCATTCTTTTGGCACGGGGTTTCCAC
>JADBJO010011486.1:0-25670 GCA_016801955.1 Conus betulinus | reverse complement strand
ACTACATGTGTACAACGTAGGGTGTGTGTGTGTGGTGTGTGTGTGTGTGTGTGGTGTGTGTGTGTGTGGTGTGTGTTGTGTGTGTGCGCGTGTGCAAATAAAGGCTCTTTCACGCGCACCGGGCACACGCGCATCAAACACACTTCACCAGTACATGTTCAAAGGGAGATAACATGAATGCACCACCCGCTGGGCCCGGGCAACCCCACGCTGTACCCTAAAGATCACTGATACACAGAAAAATCTCAGGGCAGCCACACAATCATCCAACCGCTTCCGGAGCCCACCCCGCTCCCGACATTCCCCCGATGCCAAAAATATGGAAAACAAAAATCGATTCTTGTGAAAGAGAGTTCCTCACTCGCCAAATCCACACTTTTTTTCAAGAATACGGATGTGACGGAAAGCCGAGTGCACGCACGTGTCGACATTTGTTGAATATCACAATCATGTGTGAGAGCTTCTGTAGTGTGGGTATGGGTGTAAGGGTGGCGGATGATTAAGAAAAAAAAAAAAAAAAGGGGGGGGGGGGGGAGGGAGGAGGAGAGATGTAGGAGTGGTGTATCAGGGGAGAGGTCTATCATGGGGGGGGGGGGGCTATACTTTTCATTAAAGCATACAGAACATTTAGATCAGACATATCAGAGAGGAGAAAGTAAAGAGACATTTGCATGCGTTTTGTGCGTGTACGCCTCAGATCACAATCATGTGACACAGATAATTATCAAAAAAAAAAAAGACTCTGCCTTTTTATGTGGGGAAAGAAGTGGGGCAGGGGTTGGGTGAAGGGGCGTATAGGGAGTGGTGTAGTGTTAGGGAGGTAGGGTAGGGAGGCTACGAAACAGTTCAGCAGTGCGCAACACACACACACACACACACACACACACACCCACACACACACACACACACCACACACACACACACACCACACACCCTCACTCACAAAACCAACCAAGCAAAAACAAAAGAAGATTATTCCGAACAAATATTTCGAAGAACTAAGAGACATTATGCATGCGTCAGCTGTAGAACATAAGAGAAGAACCATATATGGCAGCTGGTTGTTTGGAAGCTATATGGCAGCTAGTTGTTTGGAAGCTATGTGGCAGCTAGTTGTTTGGAAGCTATGTGGCAGCTAGTTGTTTGGAAGCTATGTGGCAGTAGTTGTTTGGAAGCTATGTGGCAGCTAGTTGTTTGGAAGCTATGTGGCAGTAGTTGTTTGGAAGCTATGTGGCAGCTGGTTGTTTGGAAGCTATGTGGCAGCTGGTTTGAGCGCTTTGCATTCGACACTTTGAAGCCTCTTGATAGATATCTTGGTGTATTAAAAGCACTTCTTGCGCGTGTGTTAATTTCATCTTGAGATTTACATAGTTAAATTAGAGAGGACATGTCTTGTCCCTATCTCTCAATTTTGAAACACATTTAAAGCTTCCTGCTTTTGTCGGCAAATAATCTATTTGTTGATTCAAAGACATTTTCGATGTGAGGTTGACACCAAAAAGGTGATTTGTGAGGCATAATTAAGAAACTACTCCAGTCATTTTGAAAAATAGGCATTTTGTCGGAATTCGAGCCACAGTTGAATAAAAACAATGTTTGTTTTTCTGCAGAAAAAAAACTTAGTCTATCTTTGTCAAGTACTCTGCTATGATGTCGAGCTCTTTTGATACACTTTAAAAAAAGAATAGTTTATGTTACACAATGGGAGAGTTTTTTTTTTTAAAGATTACTTCCATCCACAGGTACATATCATCAGCATATTGAATTAAGATAACATTTTTGACATTTTACTGGGTAGATCATACATAAAGTAATGAAAACAGGAAAGGGCAATAACTGATCCTTGAGGAATACTCGTTGTAAGAGTTCTTAAGTTGAATCCGTGTTTCCCTGTTCTAGTTTGAATTTTTCGATCTTTGGAAAACATTTGACATAATCATAAATATGACCGGCCAGAGCAATATTTTTTTTGTGTAATTTAAGTAAGAGCCGAGAATGCCAGACTTGATTGTAAGCCTTATTTATGTCCAAAAATGTCACTAATATACATTTACGTCTAGCAAAATGCTTCTTTATGTTTGTTGTAAGTTTCACTAAAAGTTCTGTTGTCGATCTACGCTTTCTCAAACCAGACTGATATATGGGATTATTTCGTTCTTCTCACAAAAGTGTGTATGTCTGTTTTAAAACGATTCTTTCCAAAAGTTTGCATATTATGGGATGTCAATGCTAGAGGTCTTTTTTCCTATGTCGGTGCAGCTTCTGCTATCTTTGTGAATGGGAACCACAGCTGATTCTTTCCAAATTATTGGCACCTTACCATCACACCAGCATTTTTGAAATATTTCATACAGGAAATTGATAAAATTACAGGCAGATTTTTTCAGCATTTGGTTCGAAGTTGCGTCCAGTCCCACCGACTTTTTTTTTTTTTTTTTTTTTAAATTTTTTTTAAAGAATTTATTGCATTTTTGAGTGTGAGTGTGTGTGTGGTGTGTGTGTGTGTGTGTGTGTGTGTGTGTGTGTGTGTGTGTGGGTGTGTGTGTGTGTGTGTGTGTGTGTGTGGATGTATGTGTGTATGCATGCGTGTATGTATGTATTATATATGTGTGTATAAATGTATGTATGTATGTATGTATGTATGTATGCATGCATGTATGTATGTATGAATGTATGTATGTATGTATGTATGTACGTACGGTACGTACACACACACACACACACACACACACACACACACACACACACACACACACACGCACACACACACACACACACACACAATAAACAACTCGAATTGGCGTCAAGCCGTTCTATAATTAACAAACTTTTAAGGTATCTTATCAACGCTAGTATAATATGGTGACAGCTTGTTACGTGCCTTAATGATTGCCCTTTCCGGAGTTTTGATGTGTCGCATACACATAATATATGTATGAGCTCGGTTTTTATGCTCACTTGTGTTTAGCTGGTCCAGGATGTGTGTGTGTGTGTGTGTGTGTGTGTGTGTGTGTGTGTGTGTGTGTGTGTGTGTGTGTGTTGTGTGTGTGTGGTGTGTGTGCGTGTGTGTGCGTGTGTGTGGTGTATGTGTGTGTGTGTGTGTGTGTGTGTGTGTGTGTGTGTGTGTGTGTGTGTGTGTGTGTGTGTGTGTGAGTGTGTGCGCGTGTGTGTTTGTGCGTGTGTGTTCGTGCGCGCGCGCGTGTGTGTGTGTGTGCACGTGCGTGTGTGTGTTTGTGTGTGTGTGTGTTGTATGTGTGTGTGTGTGTGTGTGTGTGTGTGTGTGTGTGTGTGTGTGTGTGTGTGTGGTGTGTGTGTGTGTGTGCGTGCATACGTGCATGCATGCGTGCGTGCATGCGCGCGTCTATGCACGCGCGCGCACGCGTTTGGTGTGTGTGTGTGTGTTTGTGCGTGCGCGCGCGCGCGCGTTTGTGATGCCATACGACATGTTCAGTCTTAAGTGCTTGAAGTGTCAGTATTTCTGGACAAACCATTTCTAAACTTAGACTTGTTCATGTTTAGGGATTTTAAAGAATCTACATGATCATTCTTGTCCTGAATCGTATGCGCTTGGGTTGGAGAGTGGTTGGTTAATTAAATTCGATTGTCAAACGGTTTCTGCAGCGAGTGTGCCAGTCTTATTGTGACCTATAGCCTCAGGTTGTATTCTGAAAAAGATAAGTTGTGGAACACGTATCTTCAAAATGTCATATGCAGTCCAGCAACAAACGAGGTATAATCGCCAGTGACCCGTATCTCAGGTAATATTTAACCAATTCCATTCAATTGGCCAGATTCTAATCAATTCAAGTCACGATGTCAGTGATGCTAAGGACTTTGCTCTTCATTTGGCGGGTCTCGTGTTGTTATAATTTTGTTTACGATTTGTTCATACAACGAATTTAGCTACATTTTATGTCAAAACTTTGCAAGCTTTGTTTTCTGAAATGAAAAAATGTTCTTCATTGGTTTGCTGCTAAACACATTGCCGCCATTGCGCCCTTTCTGGGTCATTGAACTTCGATGACTGTTTTAAGTCATAACATCCATGTCAACAAGTGTCCACTTGCTACAACGAAACAACCTGAGTACAGTTTTTGGACTGCAGAGGCGCAGGGGTTCACAGATATTAATTTTGTGCCTGTCATGTTCCATATGTTTCTGTATGTAACTAATCCGAAACTTTTAAACAGTGAGTGTGTGTGTGTTTATTTTTTACAACACGGGTTTCTACTTTCTTTCTTTCTTTCTTTTAATCTGCTTGTTTAACACACCCCCCCCCCCCCCCCCCCCCCATCGACCACACTAATCCCATCCTTTCCATCACCACTCGTTGACACTACCACTACCACTACCACCACCACACTTCATCTGAGACATTTTTTCATTGTTTTCCTAACCCTCCAAAGCCAATCTCCCATCCTCCACACACACACACACACACACACACACACACACAGGCACGCGCGCAGGCACGCACGCACGCAGGCACGCACACATGCACACGCACACACAAGCAGGCAGGCACGCACGCACACACACGCGCACGCACGCATGCATGCACACAGTCACGCACACGCCCGGAGGCATGCACGCACGCACGCACACAAGCCGGATCGTTTAAGCAATTAAATTTCTTTTTTTTAACGAAAAAAAAAAAAAGAAAAGAAAAGAAAAAAATAGTGGAATAGAGCATATGCACAACGCGACCAAGTCATTAACTACAAGCTGCAGCTTCATTTAATGTCTGATCATGAATCACATTTCAACCAGCACTGGCGACTAGACATATGGTTCTTTCTTGGTGTCAGAACGCTGAATTTAACTGTCCTCGTTAAAAGGGTACACCGCAACCCAACGGTAACTTTCATAGGGTATTAGTCATGATGGAAAAGTAATGATAACTCTTGTAATGTGCTGTAGACATTTACAAAGGAGCAGTTCTTACTTCTACAAAAGAACTGCTATAATTATGACTTATCTGCATGTTCTTTTCTGTATCTGCCTCACTTTTCATTACCTGTATTTGTCGTTCTGTGTTGGCGTATCTATTCCCGTTTCTGAGTTCATTCTTCTTTTGTTGCCGTATCATACCATTTTCTGATGTTGTGTTTCTGTGTAGCTGGTGTTCTGTATTGTCACCACTGTTCCTTGCACTATCTTTCTGTACTGCCGCATGCATTCCACCCTTGCTTTGTCATAGCTTTTCATATCCTGCATTAGTCTTTCTGTCTTGTCATATCAGTTTCGCCTGCGGCACTTGTCTTTCTTTATTGTCGTAATTTCTTCCACTTTCCTGTATGTGTCTTTCCGTTCTGTCGTATGTTTTCCATTTCTGTTTTCTTCTTCAGTGTCGCCATGACCATTTCTCGTTTCTTGTCTTTGTCTGATCGTCAGATCTATTGCATTTTCTATTGTCTTTGCCTTTATGATTTCACTTTCCTATATTTGTCTTTCTTTGTTGTCGGATCTGTTACATTTTCTATTCTGCCTTTCCGTATTGCCTTAGTTGTTTTCATTTTCCTCAATTTGTCTTTCTTTATTGTTGGATTTATTCCAGTTTCTAACTTGTCTTTCCGTATGGCCTTCATCGTGTCACTTTCGTGTCTTTGTTTTTCTGGTAACCATGAATATTCACAGCCACCAACTTGTCTGTCTGTCTTGTCAGAAGGGCCATAGTCCAATGGTCAGAGCCTTTCTCTGTCTGTCTTGTCACAAGGGGCATAGTCCAATGGTCAGAGCCTTTGTCTGTCTTGTCAGAAGGGTCATAGTCCAATGGTCAGAGCCTTTGCCTGCGGAGCTGACTGTCGTGAGTTCAAACCACCTGTGGGGTAGGAATGAAAACCCTCTCTGTCTACCCAGGTGTAAAGACCTACCTGATTCAAGTCGTGGAAGATGAACTCTCTGTCCACCCAAGTGTAAAGAGCTATCTGATTCAGTGTAAAGACTTACCTGATTCAGTTTAAAGACTTACTTGATTCAGTGTAAAGACCTACCTGATTTAGTGTAAAAGACCTACCTGATTCAATGGAAAGACCTACCTGATTCGGTGTAAAGGCCTAACTGATTCAGTGTTAAGACCTACCTGAGTCAGTATAAAGACCTACCTGAGGTAGTGTAATGACCTACCTGATTCAGTGGAAAGACCTACCTGAGTCAGTGCAAAGACCTACCTGATTCAGGTCAGGGAAGATGGAGGCAGCGGAAGGAGGGAAAAGGCTCGGTGCTTCCATCACGCTGTGACCCGGATGTAGTGAGCCTCTCACCGTTCACAGCTCCGACGGCCGCAAAACGATGGGATTGATAACGTTACCCTTTTTATTTCCATAAATAGGATGTATTCAAGACCACGTACGTGTCTTTTCAATTGTCATAACTGTTCCACTTCCCCGTAGTTGTCTTTCCTTACTGTACATCTCTTCCAGCTTTCTGCATCTGTCTTTCTGTTTGCAAACTATTCATTACCAAAGAAGTGTGTTTATACCACAGCATTTCAAAATATAAAACGGGCAAGTTTAAATCAGTTAATAGTTTCGGAATTAACAAACTCTTTGTTCTGTGTGATTACATCACTTTTGTGTGTCTCTCATACAATTCGTCATACAGGACCACGAAATTGATAATGAGACCATCAAAACAATCCAGCAAGTTTGGTTTCAGTAATACCAGAACTTTCCATGTTCTGCCAGTCTTCAGTGTAGGTTTCAGCAATAACATCTGCAAAGTTGGTAACCATTTCATTCCAACTGAATCTTTGCTGGAGTACGTTTCCTCACATAGTCTATTGCCCCTGTGGGCCTTGCCAGACTGCCTTCTGGATTCTCTTGGCATTCTGTTATCTCTCTGTCTCATAGGTCATCATATCTCTCTTTGCTTTCCTTTCTGCCATCAGTCACCCACCTCATTTTCTGTTCAACCCAACCCCGGTCTGTTGATTCCTGTACGTCCTGCTCTTTCCCTACTTTCAGCGTTTCTGTGTCACACCCGCTGTGTCCAGAACTTTCCATGTTCTGCCAGTCTTCAGCATAGGCTGGTTTGGTCCAACGACGTTGTCCCCAACGATGGTTAGCAAGCCTTGCTTCATCCACTTTGCGTTACTCCAGAACGGATCTCAAAGGCAGCTTCAGCTTTGCTTGGCGACAGTGTGCCTCTGCCACACACACACACACACACACACACACACACACACACACACACACACACACACACACACACACACACGCATGCACGCACGCACACACACACACACACACACACACACACACACACACACACACACGCACACACACACACGCACGTACACACTAACACACACACACACACACACACACACACACACACACACACGCACACACCTCATTCAGCCCTCTCTGCCACGCACGTTCCCGTCCCACAACTTGTTGATAGGCACATAGAAAAGCCAGGAGGTCAGACACATCATCAGTCAATCCATAGAGATCTTCACCTGTAGTCTGTAGTTCTGCTCCATCATGACTTTCACCAGAAATCATGCCACGTTCAGCTTTTGCTGAGGAGTGTACAAGATGAGAATGGATTCAAATTGATATGAATACTGATGATATCTGCGACGTTTTAAAAGCACACGAAACAATCATTGAAATCGTTGCTGGATGTCTTTTGGGGCGATATCAGTAGACTAGTCGTTTCCACAATAGTCAAGATGGAATCCACTTTACCTGGCATTTTGTTGCTCACCACAAGGGAAATCTTTAACCTGGCACGAAATATATATTTATGGAACATCGTCACTCCGTTCCTTTTTGTTAGTAGATATTTGGTATTCTGCTTATGAAGAAAAAGAAAAATCATCACGATCTTTTGAGACTAAGGATATGCCATACAGACAGACACCAGGGCAGCAATGAGACGTGACTGAACAACGGTTAGAACGTCATCCAGCTGTGACAAAGGGAAGTGTGGTGCCTAGCGGCAACAGACTGACGAATCAGCTTCTATAAAAGCTGGAGAACTCAGATCGGAAATTTAGATTACTCTGAGAGGATCGGACGTCTTCTGCAAGTGATCTGCCCCCCGACTGAGTGATTACCTTCCATTATCTTCCAGTCACCATGGTGAGCTTAATGTCACAGGCGGTGTGAATGCTGGGAGAGTCTCTGTGGGTCAGCAGGCCTGTCTGACTCTCTGTTTGTCTCTTTCTCTATATTTCCTCACTTTATCGTTCTGTCTCCCTCCTTCCCTCCTTTCATCCTCCTCTTTCTCCTCCTCTCTCTGTGTCTGTCTCACTCTCCCTCCAATTTCTCTCCCCTCACTCTCTCTCACTCACTCACCCTCTCTCTCTCTCTCTGTTGCTTTGTATATCATTTATTGGTTCATGTGTGCCTGTTTTGTTTGTTTATTTATTTAAATTCATCTTTGCCTTAGTATTAGTGGGCAAAAAAGCTTCAACTTCATACTACTTTTCAGAATATGTAGATGAGGACGTCAACACGTTCCAAGCTTATAGACTGGTATTCATTATAGTCAGGGCAAGGGCGGATGAAAAAAAGAGTGTGCGCATATTCATCTGTTACTGTTGGAAATAAAGATCGTCATTATGATAATCTCTCGTCTCTCTCTCTCTCCTCTCTCTCTCTCTCTCTCTCTCTCTCTCTCTCGTTGGATTTTTCTTACTGTCTGATCTTTTTCTGATATATCAGTAGACTGATCCTGTAGAATTCTGGGTACCTTGTCTTCAGACAAACCCCTGTCGGTTACAGAGACTGTTGGACAACGCTGTGGTTATCAGAGACGTGTCAAATGAATGAAAAAAAAGAAAGAAAGAAAGAAAAGAAAGAAAGAAAGAAAGAAAGGGCGAATCTAGAAATAACGTGAACTTTGTTTTAAACACTTCTGGAAAAAATGTATCAGTAGTTGAATAAAAATTCAAAGTTCATTTAAAGTCTCAGAAATCTCTACCCATGAAATTCTTGCCAGTTAAAGGACTTGTACATCATCGCTAAATGCTGAAATATTCTTTGATCACTTTGTCACCGCTGAAGGCAGTGTAGTTCAGGGTGAAAATATCCTCTGGAGCCCCTTACTCTCCAACTAAATTCTGCTTGCTCAAGGAGCTTTGCAAACATACCCATGGAATCATACACCTCATTTATATTTTACCATAATATAGTTTGAAGTTAACATAACTTCTGAAATAGCATATCCTCCTCCAACCCCCTCTTTAAAAAAATAATGCCCAGTACAACACACACACACAGACACACACACACACACACACACACACACACACACACACACACACACACACACACACACACACACACACTAAAACATTCTCCACACACATACACAGAACAGAAAGAAATTAAAATATACTGAGATTCCATGTTAGTTTACCAGTAATATAATACTTCGTAATTTAAGATATTTCGTGTTGTATTCTCCTCGTATTATGCACAAAGTACTTATTGATACGCACATAACACCAACTACATATTGATACACTTTGTAGCTCCCACCCAGTGCATGGTGTGGAGATAATGATAACGTATTGGATCCTTTTATCGTTTAAAAAAAAAGAAAAAGAAAGGGGAGGAAGAACGGAAATGGAGGTAGGGAGGGAACGAAATGCTATGCGCTCAAAGAGTGATGTTTTTAATCACGTTTGGTTATTTCTTTGTTTTTATGTCACCAAGCTTACGACCGATTCTGTGTTGATGTTTACCCGTACAGAGCGGACAGAGGAAATGTTGCCCAGGACATTTTGCTTTCCACACTGCGCCTTTACGTTACAGCCAAGGGAGGCAATTCCAAACTGACATTTCCGCTGATTCCAATTGTAAAGTTTTGATAAGTAATTCAGTCAATTTCGAAGTATTTTCTGCATTTTTTTTCAGTGAGTCGTCACAGCCAAGGGGCAGACATGCGCATGCAAATAGGCCCTTTACTACGAGATATGAGTAGATTCTGACAGTGATTTTATTCCAGAATTTGATGGCTAGCCTACTGATTCATCTGGAATTTCTTTTTCAGCCGAGATGAGCGAAGAAATGCCGCCATTGTCGAAGCACCTGGTCACCAGTGAGAAAGAGAAGGCTGAAGGGCAGGAAGGACTGTACAGAATATTAGCATGAAAACGTGCCTCAAAAATACTAAGATGGCTTCCAGAATAAGAATGACCAAAGCTGGAAACGATGATGAAAATTGTTGTTGTATTGCATGTCAAAGTTTCAAAGGATAGGAACATAAACTATAACTACTGCTAACACTAGAAAAATACGGTGTATTAATAAAAAAAAAAAAAAAAAAAACCTAGTGTCTAACATTGCCGAATCATCGACAAAGAAAAGCACAGTTTACCTTAAAATGTCAAATCATTCCAGAACGATGATTCTGTCATAGTTTTGCATTAAAAAAACTCTTGATTGAAAAGTTAAGATCAAGAGTTTTATGTGGCGGAGAATCTTTTTGTATCTGTTTCTTTTCCTCGTTATCCCCTCACCCCATGGGCAGTCATGGGGGCACCACACTGAAGACCAGTTCACCACATTCCTCCACACTAAAGACCAGTTCACCACATTCCTCCACACTGAACAGTTCACCACATTCCCACACTGAACAGTTCACCACATTCCTCCACACTGAACAGTTCACCACATTCCTCCACACTAAAGACCAGTTCACCACATTCCTCCACACTGAACAGTTCACCACATTCCTCCACACTAAAGACCAGTTCACCACATTCCTCCACACTGAATACCAGTTCACCACATTCCTCCACACTGAAGACCAGTTCACCACATTCCTCCACACTGAACAGTTCACCACATTCCTCCACACTGAACAGTTAACCACATTCCTCCACACTGAACAGTTCACCACTTTCCTCCACACTGAACAGTTCACCACATTCCTCCACACTGAACAGTTCACCATATTCCTCCACACTGAAAAAGTTCACCACATCCTCCACACTGAACAGTTCACCACATTCCTCCACACTGAAGACCAGTTCACCACATTCCTCCACACTGAACAGTTCACCACATCCCTCCACACTGAACAGTTCACCACATTCCTCCACACTAAAGACCAGTTCACTACATTCCTCCACACTGAAGACCAGTTCACCACATTCCTCCACACTGAAGGCCAGTTCACCACATTCCTCCACACTGAACAGTTCACCACATTCCTCCACACTGAACAGTTCACCACATTCCTCCACACTGAACAGTTCACCACATTCCTCCACACTGAAGACCAGTTCACCACATTCCTCCACACTGAAGACCAGTTCACCACATTCCTACACACTGAAGACCAGTTCACCACATTCCTCCACACTGAAGACCAGTTCACCACATTTCCTCCACACTGAAGACCAGTTCACCACATTCCTCCACACTGAACAGTTCTCCACATTCCCCCACACTGAACAATTCACCACATTCCTTCACACTGAAGACCAGTTCACCACATTCCTCCACACTGAACAATTCACCACATTCCTCCACACTGAACAGTTCACCACATTCCTCCATACTGAAGACCAGTTCACCACATTCCTTCACCTCTGTCGGCTGTGTGCCGGGGCCTGGATGTCTGCCGATATTTTCCTGTCCATTCTGCAAGGTTGTCAGTCCATCAGGGTTTTTTTCCCTGTCTTTTCCATCCATCTGCAAGAGTCCCTGAGGGATTGTCTTATTGAAGCCATTGGATCTTGGCATGGTCCTATAAGCTGCCTGAGGGATTGTCTTATTGAAGCCATTGGATCTTGGCATGGTCCTATAAGCTGCCTGAGGGATTGTCTTATTGAAGCCATTGGATCTTGGCATGGTCCTATAAGCTGCCTGAGGGATTGTCTTATTGAAGCCATTGGATCTTGGCATGGTCCTATAAGCTGCCTGAGGGATTGTCTTATTGAAGCCATTGGATCTTGGCATGGTCCTATAAGCTGCCTGAGGGATTGTCTTATTGAAGCCATTGAATCTTGGCATGGCCCTATAAGCTGCCTGATGGGCTGACGCACGTGTTAAAGCGGTGACATGATCAGTGTATCTGATGTTTAGTATTTTCCCGTAAGATCTGATGTCCATGGCTTGAATTCTTCTGTCTCGATCTGCTGTGAGGGTCCTTGTCCGGCATACACACAGAAAGATGACGTATATGGCGCACGCAGGAGGCTGGTTTTGTGTGTTGTGCACATGTGACTGTCCATGTATACATGTTTTAATTTGGACAGTGTTGTGGATGTCTTTGTTGCCCTTGAGAGCAGATCTGGTCTGGACTCCACTACTACTACGACGGATCCCACATCCGTGAAAGGTTAAAACAGCTTGTAGCTTCTGACTGAAGACCATTAAACCTGTCCCGATGGTGGCGCTGTTGGCGTCTGGGCGTGAACGCGGTCTTCTAGCTTCTGACTGGAGACCGTGATAGCAGTGTGGATGGTGGCGCTGTTGGTGTATGGACATCAACTTGGTCGTCTAGGCGCTGATTCCGCGCTACCATGTCCTGTTGATGATGTCGTTGAACCACCAACGACGTGTCCCTGCCGGTCAATGTGCCAGGCTGCCATGTCCTGTTGATGATGTCGCTGAACAACCAGCGACGCGTTTCTGCCGATCGGTCCAATGTGCTCAGCAGGGAATGCTGCCCGGGCTGCGGACTTGGAAGAGTTGAAAGGGTTAAATTTGGCGTGGATCTCGAGAACGGATCTCCCAGAAAAGAGTGGGATCCAGGATCTATTTAGCAAGGACAGTACCTACCGATTTTCCGATGAACATGACGACTTTGGAGTGTTAAAAGAACTGATAACTATAGAGTAATATGTCTTCATTAAAAACATAATACTCTTTCTTGTTGTCTCACGTGATTTAAGGAATACCACGTACTCTGATAAAGTGACTGACTCTATTCTTTTTACGCGTAATGACGTTTTTTTTTTTTCAAATTGTCTTTTTTCAGATACTGTTTTCATAGATCTAGTCGGGGTTTACCGTCACTGTCTATTGATAGTTTATTTATTGTTTCATGTTTGATTTTTTTTTTTTATTGTTTATTCCTTGCAGAAAGCCATTCTGGTCTTGTGCATGACGGTCTTTTGTCATCTCTACACTTCATATAGGTAAGCGTCGCACACACACACACACACACACACACGCGCGCGCGCGCGCGCGCGCATGAACTCACACACAGACACACATACAAACAGAAACAGGCGAGCGCGCGCACGCACACACATGAAGAAAGAGAAAGGGACAGACAGACAGACAATCAGACCAGAGAGAAAGAGAGAGAGAGAGAGAGAGAGAGAGAGAGAGAGAGAGAGAGAGAGAGAGGGGGGGGGGGTGAAAAACTTTGTTTGAGGAGTCAGTTTTTGTAATAATTTTCAGTGGAAGCAGTATCGCATTTGCATAAAAAGTGCACTGAACACACACATACACACACACACACACACACACACACACACACACACACACACACACACACACACACGTGCGCGCTCTCTCTCTCTCTGTCTGTCTGTCTGTCTGTCTGTCTCTCTCTCTTTCTCTCTCTCTCTCTCTCTCTCTCTCTCTCTCTCTCTCTCTCTCTCTCTCTCTCTCTCTCTCTCATTTTCATCTTTTTTTAATTCGATTTTTTTCCGTATGGATTGCTTGATATAAGAAAAAGCACATCAACTGCTTATTTCATGTTCTATCTGAAGAGGAAATTCTGACTTTGACTTGACTCACACTCAAACACACACACACACACACACACACACACACACACACACACACACACAACACACACACACACAGAGTCTACTCAGATAAATGCCTGGGTCCCGTACTGAAATGAGGTGTACCATGACAAAACAAGGGGAAAGAATCCAGTGGCCTATAAAAGGGAGGAGGCTATCAACAACATAAGATTCTTCGTGATATGCATTCAGATATAAACATTCCACTGAGTCGCAATTTTCAGCATGTTGAGCACCTGGTAAATATACATTACTATTTTATTTTAATTGTATCATCATGCCTTGTCGACATAAGTAAAGTTAATCTGAAATTGCATGGAACCTTCTGACATTTCCCTAAGATACATTTTACTCTAAGATAAAGAAAAAAAATAAATAAAAAAGTAATTAATCTTGTTCACCGATGTTGCATAGAAAGCAAGTAAGCATCTTTTTTCATTTGTAACACTATATCTGAGGCGATGATAAACAATGCTGGACACACCTTATCCGAACTCGGTCAATTCACTTTTTATGTATCTATTAATTTTCAACTCAATACAGAGAGACAGAGAGAGAGAGAGAGAGAGAGAGAGAGAGAGAGAGAGAGAGAGAGGAGAGAGAGAGAGAGAGAGAGACAGACAGACAGACAGACAGAGGAGAACAGAAGGGGAGACATGGCCATGATTTGCTGGTGTTGTCAACAGTACAGCACACAGTGTACACAGTTCCAGTCTTGTCTATTTTTAGCGCCCCTTTCGCCGAGATTTCATTAACTTCATTACTCCAATTTGGGGCTTGTTCACGTTCAGAAAGTTAGCGAAGCACCTGAAGTGCATTCCAGAGACTGTGTTGGTGAAGAGATAGCATGATGTCTGAAATGGTTTGTAGGTCTGTTAGCTACAAGCACAAGATCCTTTCTCCAACATGAATCTTTTTCGGCGGCAGTTTTGGGTTTTTTTACTGATCTGTAGACGGAACAAATGAATAGAGGGAGAAAACCAAACTCAGACAAACAAGTCTTCTGTCATTAGAACAATGAATTAGGAAAGAGGTAATGAGAACGACAAACATAGAATCAAAGTCTAAGTATTGAAATTTCACCAAGAGCAGGGTTCAATATTTACGTCATCATTATCATCAACTTTGTGGTTGGCGTCATCCTTTTTTTCTATACCACGGACCACCACCACCATCACCACCACCCACCACTACCACCATCATCATCATCATTGTGGTCGTCGTCATCGTCGTGGTCATCACTACCACCACCATCACCATTACCACCACCACTGCCACTACCACCATCACCACGACTAACACCACCAAGAGTAGGGTTTAATATTTGCATCAACATTATCATCAAATTTGTGGTTGTTGTCATCCCTTTTCTTTCTTTTTACCCACGACTTAACATCACCACCATCCCCACCCCCTAACCACCACCGTCATCATCATCATCATCATCATCATCATCATCATCATCATCATCCTCATCCTCATTGTCGTCATCGTCATCGTCGTGGTCATCACTGCCACCACCATCACCATTACCAACCGCCACTGTCACCACCACTACCACCACCACTACCACCACCATCACCACCACCACCACAATCACCACAACCCCCCCCCCCGGCCCCCCCCCCCCCCACCACCTTCACCACCGTCATCGTCGTGGCCATCACTATCATTGTTATGGTGGTGGTGTTGGTCATTGGGGGGGGGGGGGGGGGGGGTGGTTGCGTTGCGTGCCCCGTGTTGAACTGCACCCTGCTGCAGGTGGACACACCGGAGGCGGTGGTGTGGACGGCTTCATAATGGACAGTATTTTTCCCAGACCTCCAGGTAGGCCCTCTCTGACCAGTCCACGCAGAAAAAGAACCCCTTTCTGACCTACCCGCGCAGAACTTGAAAAACAAACCAACAAAAACGTTTCTGACCTACCCGCGCAGAAATGAACAAAAAAAAACAAACAAAAAAACAAACAAAACAAACAAAAAAAAAAACTTTCTGACCTACCCGCGCAGAAAATTAAAAACAAACAAACAAACAAACAAACCTTTCTGGTCTATCCCGCGCAGAAAATAGCATCTTTCTGGTCTATCCCGCGCAGAAAATAGCAACTTGCTGGTCTATCCCGCGCAGAAAATAGCATCTTTCTGGTCTATCCCGCGCAGAAAATAGCATCTTTCTGGTCTATCCCGCGCAGAAAAGAAAACACCATTTTGACCTATTCGACGCAGAAATTAACACCATTCTGACTTACCCGCGCAGAAAAACACCGTTTCAACCCACCAAAATGCAGAAATTAGCACCTTGTTTTTTGCTTGTCCAGGCAGAAAAATAACACCTTTCTGACCTACCCATGCAGAAATTCACAACAACAAAAGAAACATCTTTCTGACCTACCCTCAGAGACAATAACACCTTTGTAAAATACCCGCACAGAAATTAACATTTCTCTGACCTACCCACGCACAAAATAATACCTTTCTAACCCACCCACACAGAAATTAACAGGTTTCTGACGTATATACACGAAAACGTGTCAGGTGTCCTACCTATCTACACAGAAAAAAGACACCTTTCTAACCTACCTGCACAGAAAAACAACACTTTTTAACCTACTTACACACAAAAAAATAACACGTTTTTCTATTCCACCTGTACAGAAAATAATACCTTGTTAACCTACTTATAAAAAAAAAATAACGCCTTTCTATTCCACCTGCACAGAAAATAAACCTTTTTAACCTACATGCACGGAAAATATCACCTTTCTGACCTAGCCACACATAAAATTCAAAATTACACAGGTTTGAGCCAATTGTTCTTAAGCTTCCCATTCTGTAAATGGATGTAAATAATATACCTACAAACATGTAAACATACACAACAACAACAATACTATTAACAACAACAACACATACACACTCAACAAAAATTCCATGAACATTTTTGCCACTCCCTTTGTCCAGAGGGAGGTGTGTGTGTGTGTGTGTGTGTGTGTGTGTGTGTGTGTGTGTGTGTGTGTGTGTGTGTGTGAACGTGTGTGTCCGTGCGTGCGTGCGTGCATTTGTGTGTGTGAGAGCGCGTGCGGGGGGGAGGAGGGGGCATGTCTGCGTGCGCACGCGTGTGTGTGTGTGCGTGTGTGTATGTGTATGCGTGTGTGTGTGTGTGTGTGTGTGTGTGTGTGTGTGTGTGTGTGTGTGTGTGTGTGTGTGCGTGAGCGCGCGCGTGTGTGTGTGTATGCGCGTGTGTGTGTTTGCGTGTGTGTATGCGTGCGCGCGCCCGCGCGTATGTGTGTGTGTGTGTGTGTGTGTGTGTGTGTGTGTGTGTGTGTCTGTGTCTGTCTGTCTGTCTGTCTGTGTGTCTGTGTATGCGTATTTGCATGTGGTGTGTGTGTGTGTGTGTGTGTGTGTGTGTGTGTGTGTGTGTGTGTGTGTGTGCACGCGTGCATGCGTGTGCGTACGCATGTATGCATACATGTATGTATGTGTGTGTGTGTGTGTGTGTGTGTGTGTGTGTGTGTGTGTTCATTTCTGTGAAGCATGTGCAGGCTAGTATTTTTGTA
This sequence comes from Conus betulinus, assembly GCA_016801955.1. NCBI lineage: Eukaryota > Metazoa > Mollusca > Gastropoda > Neogastropoda > Conidae > Conus > Conus betulinus. The sequence continues at coordinate 8,385 of JADBJO010011486.1, read as the reverse complement.
TGTGTGTATACGTGTTTGTATATGTATATATAACTATAAGTATATGTTTGTGATATAATGTGCATGTGGACTTATGTATGTACGTATGAATGTATGCATGCTCGCGCACGCGCATTGTATGTTTCTATATGGGTGTGTGTATGCGTGTGTACGAATCCGCCTTTTGCCCACCCCTACTCCTTCATACACCCCCATTCTCTTTGCTTTCAGGTTCATTTCCCTGTTATTCTTTGTTTCATACTGTTTTTCCTCTGGTCTTCCAGGGCTGGCGATGAAGACGGCTGACAAGGTCAAGCGTGCTGAACCTGCATACGCACCGGGACCTCGTGCCTAACTTGCCCTTCGACGGGAGCACTGACGATTTAACATACAGTCAACACACACACACACACACACACACACACACACACACACACACACACACACACACAGAGACACACACACACGCGCGTGCGCGCACAAACACACACACACACACACACACGCGCGCGCGCGCGCGCGCGCGCACACACACAGACTCGCGCATGCACTTGCGTGGAGACATACGCATGTGCACGCACTTACGCACGCACGCATGCATGAACACTCACGCACATACGCACTCATAGCCAGACAGATGTACACAAACATACAAGAGAAAAAGGAAATACACACACACCGCGCCCGCGCGCGTGCACACACACACACACACACACACACACACACACACACACACACACACACACACACAACACACACACACACACACACACACACACACACATGCGCGCGCGCGCGCACACACGCTCGGATGCACGCACGCACACACAATTACAAGTGCTTCGACATAGAAATAAACCATAAGGCATAGATGAGCAACCCACATTCTTGTGGGTATTCTCACTTGGCTGGCAATCCATGTGTACGAATCACGGCAAGATGTTCAAAGAATACTTTGGACAGAACCCCTGTCATTCTACCACATTATTAAACGCTTCTGCTGAAAGTACGAAAGAGTGTCTTGTGTGTGATTGAAGAATGGTCAGATTTGTTGTTTGGAGTTGAACAAGGATGTTGGAGAGTAGATGCCACAGATACTTCAATGTTTCCCTCTCTGGCTGCTCCGATTGCTTCCTCAATCCGCCATGGAGAGTTCAAAACTGAGAGCAGCATATGTCATCTTCCAAAGATGACATTGCAAAATTGGCTCTTCATTTAAGATGAAACTTCACTGTCCCCTCGTCTGAGAGAGAATGAAGTACAAAAGCTGTGGTATTAGTTTCCACATCATGCCTGGCTCTGTCTCTGGCTGCTTGTCTTATGTTCTGTTCATGCATAGTATGTTCACTCTCTCCGCTCCTCCGGTGATATAGCACTTCTCTGTCTGTGTCATTTCTCAAGAAAAGTCCCATGGTTTCTGTTCCTCACCATTGATTGCCCACAGCTGTAGATTTCTTTCTCTTCTGCCATTGGCTGGCGAGAACCCACGTGGCACGTGACATAGGGAAGCAATGCTAGTTGGCGTCTGATAATGCCAGAGATAGCAGGCTGCCAGAATATGTGATTCACGGATCAGCATTGTGGTTAAGGTTTAAATGCGTTGGTTTTAATCCAACAATGAGATTGACAGTAGTTTTTCTTTTCATTTATTTGATTTAACATTCTTTCATTGGCTCGAGTTCTCTTAGATCAATCAGCTGTTTCAGACACTGTCGGCTTGTGTCGAACATTGATTATTGAGCTTGATGATGGACCCAAGCAACAGGAACAACTGTGTAACCACACCAAGCAGGTCATGCTTGACCTCCCTGTTGTGGGGAAAAAGTGAACTCATGGTGCGTCCGAAATGTTCTCATGCTCTTCATTGCCTCGAACCACGCCTTCAGGACCAGTTGGAGTGGACACTTGCGATACACCATGCGTTGTGTGCGCGCGCGCGTACACACACACACACACACACACACACACACACACACACACACACACACACACACACACACACGCACGCACGCACACAAACACACACACACACACACACACACACACACACACACACACACACACACACACACACACACACACATTACCAAGTGAACACAGATCTTTCTGTGAGACACCTCACCCTATTCCAAAGAGTGGGCGCCTGCCATACTTTTGTTAAGGTACATTGTGCATGTTCTCTCTCTCTCTCTCTCTCTCTCTCTCTCTCTCCTCTGTGTCTGTGGTGTGTGTGTGTGTGTGTGTGTGTGTGTGTGTGTGTGAGAGAGAGAGAGAGAGAGAGAGAGAGAGAGAGAGAGAGAGAGAGAGAGAGAGAGAGAGAGAGAGAGAGAGAACGAACGAACGAACGAACGAAGTTTAATGCTAATGAGTCTACATTGTACAAGGTACACAGGCACTCAGGAGACACTAATTAGCTGTAAAAATAGTTAAAATCTTTGATATACATTAAAGTGACCAATGGTCAGTGACACTGACCACTGGTTGTCTGCATTGCACAAGGTATACAAACACTCATGAGACACTGATTAACTGTAAAATAGTCGAAATATCTGATTTACGTCATAGTGACCAGTGGTCAGTGGCACTGACCACCAGTCGTCTGCATTGTACAAGGTACACAGGTACTACGGGAGACTATAATTAGCTGTGAAATAGTTAAAATCTCCGATTTACGTCATAATGACCAGTAGTCAGTGGCACTGACCACAAGTAATCTACATTGTACAAGGTACACAAGCACTCGGGGGAAACACTAATTAGCTGTTAAATAGTTTAAAATCTCCGATTTACGTCATAATGACCAGTGGTCAGTGGCACTGACCACTAGTCATCTGCATTGTACAAGCTAAGGTACACAGGTACTCAAGAGACTAAATAGCTGTAAAATAGTTAAAAGAGGCAAACCGGGATGAAGCAACAACGGTACTTGGTCACAACGACACATGGTCACAAACGACATTTTGTCACAACTACGCTTGGTCACATTGGCACTTGGTCACATTGGCATGTAGCCGTCTTTCTTTCCACGCATGCACGGGCGTACTCACACGTACCACACACCCGAATATTGACCCACGCATGTAAGCTAGCGCGAGAAATGTTAATACGTATCTGTTAGTGAACCAGTGTGTATGTGGGGGATGGGGGGGGGGGGGGGGGGGGGTTGGGGGGAAGTAGGAGGTCCATCTATTGAGAAGAGTCTAGAACTACACTTTGTCTAAACCAACTGACTGTATATAGGAAGTGGGAGAGGAGGGGTAAATATGCAGGCTAACACAATTTTTTTTAAAGGCGGGTGTGCGTGTTGGGGAAAGGCAGAGGAAAACCCTGAATAACCCTCTCTTGTTTGAAGGGTGGGGCTGCCACAGAACACGTCCTTGGTCTCTGCGTGTTCTGTGTTGCGAGTGCGTCTCCCTTTCCGAAGATTGGCCAGTTTGACCCTGGAGTAGAAAAGGATTATGTTGCTACTCTGACTGATCGCCAGGTGCAGAGACGATTGCGTGATCGGCATAGAAACAAAGAGTTCTGGAAGGCTGTGTTTCATGGAAGGACAATAAGGGTGTGCTACTGTGTGAATCTGATGATCTTGTTTTGGAATATTCCTGCGATCCCCACTCAGAAGACGATTGCTTGTTCTGGTTCGTGAAGCAGGAAGAAATAAACATGTCCTCAGAGAGAGAGAGAGAGAGAGAGAGAGAGAGAGAGAGAGAGAGAGAGAGAGAAGAAAAGAAAGAGAGAGACAGACAGACAGACAGACAGAGAGAGAGAGAGCGAGAGAGCGAGAGAGAGAGAGAGAGAGAGAGAGAGAGAGTGCTCTTCAACTTAACAAAAAAAATATAACTAATTATGAACAATGATTTGCATTTGTGGGCTGGGATGCTTTATGTAGTGGCAAGGGTGCTTTTAAGGTAAAGAAGATTAAAAAAAAGTAATTTGTAGTTCATGATTTGTACAGTTCTGCTGTATAGGGTTTGATTGAAAGGGTTTCTTTCTTTGGATGAAGACCTGGGGAACAAACAGAAGTCTAGCTGTGTGTATTAAGTGAGCTGAGCCAACCAGTCACAAGTACTGCGTGTTTGGACACGGGATTCACATGCTACCCTGTTTAGACGTGTACCCTTCCTCTTGAGACTGAGTGGAGTGATAGGAAGTGAATTAAAAAAAAAAAAACAGCCTTAGAACGTATGTCGACTTCCCCATGTTCAGAGATGTTGATAGAGTTTTTCCGTCAGTAAACAATCTAAAGAATGCATTGCCAGGAAGATTTCCTTTTGGCTCCCTCTCGGGCACCTGTGGACTTGGTCTCCCAGACAGTTACCATTACTGTATCCATGCTCGCCATATTCTGTATCCATGTCTATCATACCTTGCCTATCATACCCTGCATGTATGTTATACCCTGTGTTAATGTTAACCTCATACCTATGTTGTACTCTGTGCATGTCGTACCATGTGTGAATGTCCACCAACCTTGTATTGATCGCAAACCCTATAGCCATCTTATACTCTGTATCCATATCACTGTGTCCTATACGCTTGAAGTATACCCTATCTATTACCTCAACACCCTGTATCCACATTACACACTGTATCCATATCAAATCAGTATCATCTCCATCGTACCTTTATTCCATGTCATAACCTGCATCCATTTCATACCATGAATTCATAGCGTACCCCACATTCATATCCACCATAGCCTACAGCTATGTCCACAATACTATGTATTCGTGTACACCGTACCCTGTTTTTATATTCATCGGATTTTGTGTCCATGTTCACTGCACCCTATATCCCTGTCCATCATACATTGTATCCCTATCCAGTATATCCACCATCCATGTCCGTCATACATTGTATCCATATCCAGTATATCCACCATTCATGTCTGCCAGACCTACTAGTTCCAGCTAAGTTACATTAATGTATCTATGCTACATAGAGTGTGGAGCCAAGGCCCATGCCCCAGCTGCTGTCTCCATCAAGACGATGTGGAGAGGCTGACCACCAGTTCAGTAAGGCACTTTTGTAGTAAAGGGCCTCAGGATTCTCCGTCAAGATGATGTGGAGAGGCTGACCTCCAGGTCGGTAGTCCGGGCGTGATCATCTGTGTGGGTGTACCCTGTGGGACTTCGAACTGTATTTGTGAGTAGCTCTGCTTGCCGTATGAAGACTGTGACTTGGGATCGTTGTAGCCAGCTGTGTGGACTGTGTCTGTGGGGGCACTACAGACGGTACCAGTGAGAAATATTGAATGTGTTAGTTTTGAGAGCGATGGTCGAAGCTCCCTGTGTTTGTTGAATGTCCTTGATGGTGGTAGCGTGTTTTGCTTTTGTGACGATCTACATTGTTATGTGTTTTTTGATGGTTCAGACAGCATATAAAGCATATAAATGAAAAAAAAAACTTAACTTTTGTGTTGCCCGGCTGTCCATGTTCGTGTGGTGTGGGTGTGTGTAGGGAATAATCGTTACACGCATCGAAACGTTTGAAAGTGAGAGTCAGACAGTCATACACATAGCACCACACCATCCGTAACTCATGTCTACCGTACCCAGTGCCTATGTCAGATCCCATATACATGTGGACCACACGTCATACCCGGCAATCATTTCTGTACAAACTGTTCACGTCATACCTTGAATCCATTTCCACCATACTTTAATCTAGGTCTGCCATTCGTGTATCTTTGTCAAATCATAGACTTTATCCATGTCCATCCTATCCTGTATCCGAGTCAGTGACAGCCTGTGTCCATGTTCCCCATAACTGTATCTATTTCTATATCCTGTATGGTGCTTACCACACTCCATATGCATGTTATGTCCTGTTCTTATGTTCACCATACCATGTATCCATCTCCATCATACCCTGTACCCATGGCCCACCATACCCTGTATCCATGTCTACCATCATGTCCACCATACCCTGTATCCATGTCCACCATACCCTGTACCCATGTCCACCATACCCGTATCCATGTCCACGATACCCTGTATACCAATCTTCACTATACCCCTGTACCCATGTCCACCATACCCTGTACCCATGTCCGCCCATACCTGTACCCATGTCTACCATACCGGTATCATGTCCACCATACCTGTACCCATGTCCACCATACCCTGTACCCATGTCCACCATACCCCCATGTACCATTCCCACCATACCCTGTATCCATGTCCACCATACCCTTGTATCCATCTCCACCATACCCTAGTACCCATCCCACCATACCCTGTATCCATGTCCACCATACCCTGTATCCATGTCCACCATACCCTGTATCCATGTCCACAATACCCTGTATCCATGTCCACCATACCCTATAACCCATGTCCACCAAACCCTGTACCAATGTCCACACACACCCCTTACCTGTCCATGTCCACCCATACCCTGTATCACATGTTCTCCATACCCTATACCCAGGTCCACCATACCCTGTACCCATGTTCACCACTACCTCTGTACCCATGTCCACCGGACCCTATGTACCCATTCACCATACCTGTGACCCATGTCCACATACCCTGTGTCCAGGTCCACAAACCAAGTTGTATCATTGCGGGTCCGACCATAACCTGTAACCATTGTCCACCATGCCCTGGGACCCATATCCACACCATGCCTTGTACCCATGTTCCACCATACCCAGGACCATGTCTCATCATACCCTGTAGCCAGGCGCAGATACCCTGTATTCTTCGATATCCACGTACCCTGTACCCATGCCCCATTACCTGGAACCATGTTCTTCCATACCCTGTACCCATGTCCACCATATGCTGTATCCAGGTCCACCGTATACCCTGTCCTATCACAAGCCGGTCCCACTGCATACCGGTACCCACCATGTTCCACCACCATACCCTGTACCCATGTCCACCATACCCTGTATGTTCTCATACCTGTACCCCACCATCCCTGTAACCATGTTCTCACATACCCTGTACCCATGTCACCATACCACTGTACCCATGTTTCTATCCGCCATACCTGTACCCATGTCCAACATCACGGCTTCACATGTACCCAACCCTGTCCATACCCATACCCTGTACCCATGTTACCCATTACCCGCCACCAACCTGTACCCATGTCCACATTACCTGTAGCCATTGTCCACATATCCATGTACCCATGTGGCCACCATACCCTATACCCCATGTTCCACCATACCTGTACCCATGTCCCACTATACCTGTACCCCATGTCCCAATATCCTGTACCCAATGTCACACCATACCTGTACCCATGTCACCATACCCTGATACCCATGTCCACCAGACCCTAATATCCATGGGGCAAGTCGACTAGAAGTATCTGAAACTGGTTTTAATTCACGTTCACTATCACTCACTCAGGTCTCAAGAGAAGGGGTACAGTCCTCTAAACAGGGTAGCATGTGAATCCCGTGTCCAAACACGCAGTACTTGTGACTGGTTGGCTCAGCTCACTTCATACACACAGCTAGACTTCTGTTTGTTCCCCAGGTCTTCATCCCTAAATGAAACAACCTTTGCAATTCAAGCCTATTACAGCAGAAATGCACAAGTCAGGAAATTAGCAAAGTACTTTTTTTTTTACCGTGCACTAGCCACCTGTGGAAGCACCTTGTCACTATGATAAAGCACTCCAGACACAACCAAAATACCAATCATTGGATGATGTTTTTATTGTTTTTGGTAGGTTGCAGAGATCTCATCGCTCTGTCACACCAACACACACACACACACACCACAAAAACACACACACACCACACTCATCACTCTCTTTCTCTCTCTCTCTCACACACACAACACACACACACACCCACCACACACACACACACACACATACACACACATGAGAGAGAGAGAGACGAGATGAGGAGAGAGAGAGGGAATCGAGGAAGAGGACGAGCGGAGAGATTGAGACGAGAGAGAGGAGAGCATGCACAATGTTCAGATCACAAAAGTACGGCAGGGCCCCATCTTTGGAACAAGGGTGGGGTGTTTCACAGAAAGGGCTGTGTTCACTTGACAATGCGTTCCGGCGGCGCCGCGCCGCGCGCGCTGCGTCGCGTGTGTGTGTGTGTGTGTGTTTGGGTGCGTGTGTGGTTGTGTGTGTGTGTGTGGCGCGTGCGTGCGTGCGTGTCGTGGCGTGTGCGGCGTGCGTGCGTGCGGCGTGCGTGCGTGCCGTGCGGCGTGTGTTGGTGTGTGTGTGTTGCTTGTGTGTGTGTGCTGTTCAAGTCCAGTCAAGTCAAGTAACTTTTATTATCTCAATGTGAGAAATTAATTGTGGTCACACACATTCACAGCAAATAAACAATAATTTAGCCACATACCCATTTTCTCACATATGACATACATTCATATAGAGGAATTTGGATTTCAATTAAACATCTCTTCTCGGTTCAAGAAA